>CM050213.1:9622500-9630000 GCA_027475355.1 Coilia nasus
GTTTTAATCATCTCTGTCCTCCACTGCCTGCTCTCCTGCTTGAGAAACTGCAGTGCTGTCCTGCAGGTCAGCTCTCTAACCTTGGCCTGTTAACTGAGCCACTGTAATGGATGAGATCATCCAGCATTTACAGCGCTGACGCATCACCCAGCCCGCAGCGCTGATATCGATTGCAGGTGCAGTCTGGCAGAGTGTGAGGCTGGGCGAGGAGGTGAGTGTGTAACACTGCCTAACAGTAGCGGAGGAGGCCCGCTGTTCCATACCTTGGCGGAGATGCGGAATTCCTCATACTCCTTGAGCAGCTCCTGGTTCTTCTCCGCGGTCTCTCCAGGGGAGTTGTGGGTAGTCAGGAAGTACTCGCCGGTTTCCTGGATCCAGTCAAGGGCCTGGGGGAGATTGAGAGAAAAGTAGCCCTTTAATATTTTTATCTGACACTTTCAGGCTACCTGTCAGTACTGCTGGTCATAGACATGAGGCCCATTCACACTATTCTAACTATAACATGAACCATAACTGCAACAATATGAACATTTACACTAAAGATTTATGCTCTGTACAGACAAATCCTATTGGAATAAAAAATATAGCATGATGATCTGTAAGTTGTAATGGATTTTGACTGGCTGTCAGCATCCTAATCATTTATGAAATAACTGTGATAGTGACACCAGCAATATCATTCAACCCTGTAATTTTTGCTCCAGTTGAGGTATGTAACTCTGTCATCCACTTAAGTGACAACATTTTTCAAACTACACCAGTTATTGCTTATGGGAAATGGGAGCTCTGCTGCCCTACGAAGGCAAAGTGCAGTAACTAAGTGAACATAGAAACTGAGAAAAATGCCTTTAGAGCTGTCACACCACCCAGTGGAACATGTTGTAGGTATAATAATGGTGATGCTTTTATGTACTTTCTTCAAGCAAGTGATTTAGACACAAGACAAAGGAGGTTATAAAGTCAATTTCCAGTCTAAACGCAATCTGACAAATTACATATGCAGTTACTGCCTTTTGGCTTTGCAGGGCAGTCTGGCCCGCTCACCTGTTTGGTGCTGCGCTCAAACACCACGTACTGCTGACACTGGTCCAGGCGCCGCTTCTTCAGCGTCCAGAAGTGGAGGACACGATTCTCCCTCTGGAGCAGCTCGTTTAGGATGGCTGCAGAGGCCAAAACACACACACACACACACCAGTGACCATCGCAGCAGAGGCTAAAACGCGGTGAGACGAAGCCAAACTAAAATAACATCGTTAAGATATAATGCATGAGAGAACAAACAGACGAAAAGGCAAGAGGCCAAAACAGGGAACAGATGTCGCCGGTTTGCAGAGGTAAACAAAGACAGAAAAAACAAACAACTCCAAGAAAATAAACATGCAGAATAAACAAAAAGTGGCATCCCAAGAGTCCCAAAAACAGACCGAGGGAGTTGACCTCTCATTCCTTCGCACTGACCTTTGACCTGCTGCTCGGGTCCTCGGGCATGACTGGCCGGCCCTGGCATGCTGACGTTGTTCCTGTGGATGTACTTGAGGAAGACCTCGGCGTTCCTCCGGGCCAAAGTGCAGGCCTGCACAACACAATAAAACATCCGGATTAGCAATCTCAGGCATCAGACATACGGGCCATATGTTCCCTAAATCAACCTTAGCATGAAAGACAGCCTCTTAGCTGGATGCGGCCTTGAGCTATCTCGTAAAAAATAACTGATGAGATCAGGCTAGCAACAGGCCATAAAACTACAGCATTATGGCATCACGTACATAAAAAACATTTAAATAAACTCATTTGTCAAATGACAGAAATTGGAGTTTGCTACTGTAATCACAGTTTCAAGAGGCCCTCAAGCCACTCGTGCAAGTTATTAGTCTTCATTAATCAACAGCTTTGTGTATGAGCATTGAATTCCACTTATCCCCAGGGGGTTGCGTCTCAGCTTTGCTGTGTGGCTGAACCACCGAGACGGTGACTTTTACAAAGCAGTTGATGCACAGAGAACTTCCCCCTGACCTCCATTTTACAGGCACAGATCACCTCTCTAACGCAAGATCCTTTATTACTGACCTCCGTTTCAACCCCCTCTGCATGTCACAGAGAGAGAGGACGAAAGAGAGAGAGAGAGGACGAGGGAGGACAAGAGAGAGAGATAGAGAGAAAGAGATAGAGAGAGAGAGTGAGAAAGAGAAAGAGAACCGGAGGGGACTCACCTTCAGGAAGGCCTCCTTCTGCTCCAGGTGCTTGCTGATGAGGGGGAGCACGTGGTCACTCTCGGCCTGTGGCCCCAGCTTGTCGTGGCCCCCGCACCAGTCCTCGTCACGCCGGTACTCCTGCTCCAGACTTTCCAGCACGCTGCACACCTGAGGCAACACACAGCACGTGAGGACTCGAGGATGACACGAAACAGCTGCTCAGAGGCTTGGCTGGCTGACTGGCTGGCTGGCTGCAGGCAGCAGTATGTCTGTCATCTGGACTGTGCATCGCATGGCTACTGGGATCAGGAGAATTTTGAAGCATTTTGTTGCAATTTGATTTAGCATTCAAAAGTTCCAAGTTAGTCCAGAGAGTACAGTATGTCCTCGTCACTCAAAATCTCAAAACAGATATGATACATTTTTTTCTGTTTCACCATGCAACGTATATAAAGTAGTGGCAAGTTACATATGCACTTTTTATGTGTGCTGTCGCTGTAATGTGCTCAAGATTTTCAGCAAGACATGAATTTTTCAAATGTGTGACTTTTTTGACAGGACTTGCATGTAAGCTTTTTAATGCATCTTAATGGCAAGACTATCATCACCATGGGACGTTTGTACACATTACCAAAATAGCTTTCTGTTGGGTATTACTACAGTACCAACTCATGTACTGATCCAACTTGATGAAAAAGCTGCAGTGAACCACTAGGGGGCAGATGTCTGGATCTCACCTGCTGACCAGCTGACCAGAGATGTTGACCAGCTTAAGCCTCCCACCCCACTCCACCTCCGCTCACCTCACCTACTCGGAGGTCTTGCAGAAGGCCACTAGGGGGCAGATGTGTAGGTCTCACCTGCTCGGAGGTTTTGTAGAAGGCCACGGAGGCGCTGACCAGCTTAAGCGCCCCACCCGACTCCGCCTCACCTCACCTACTCAGTGGTCTTGCAGAAGGCCACGGAGGCATCTCACCTGCTCAGAGGTCTTGTAGAAGGCCACAGAGGTGTCTCACCTGTTCAGAGGTCTTGTAGAAGGCCACAGAGGTGTCTCACCTGCTCAGAGGTCTTGTAGAAGGCCACAGAGGTGTCTCACCTGTTCGGAGGTCTTGTAGAAGGCCACGGAGGCGTTGACCAGCTTGAGCCGGTCCTCCATCTTCAGCATGAGCTGCTGCCAGTGCACGGCCACCTTCTCGGCGCAGCCTCGGATGGCCTCAGGGTCATAGTGCCCCGCCTGCAGCATCAGCTCCGCCTTCTGCTGCACCTGCAGCGCGCTCTGATGCGTCTTCTGCAGTGAGTTTGCGTGGAATAGCGACTGTGGAATAGAGTGCATTACATGTGATTTATTCTATTGCTGTCTACATTATCTGTGTCTCGGTTATGTTAATGTCCTGTGTGAGTGTTCATGTCTTTTTAAAATGTTTGTATTCTATCCTGTTATATTTTATGTTTAGCAGAACAGGAGCCTGCTGTAAACCGTTTTTTTAAACTCAGTCAGACTCATCTTAACTGTAACTAAACTGTAACTTTTAACACTTTCCTGTATAGTAAACAAAATGTATGTATGTATGTATGTAAATCAGAGGTTCAGGACATACACACAAACACTTGTGAGTCTCGTGTGTGGTATTGAAACCTACAGAAATTGTGATTGCCAAGTGGTTTATGTGTCAAAAGCTTCAAGACAGAGTTATAAAAGTACCTGACAGCCTTACTCTCTTTTGTGCAATCATCACTGTCTGTCTTTTTTTTTACTTCCAGTGAAAATATGTCCGCCTTGAGGGATCACCAGAACAGATGAGGCATGTGAGGATGCACTGACATTTCATTAGAAAACACAGCCCTGTCAAGCTCCTGATAATGTCAACAAGCTGAATAAACACCTTCACATTTGCATTTCGTCTGCATATGGAGGCCATCCATTTCTGTCACCTTGTCAGGCTCCTCTCTCTCTGTCTCTATCTCTCTATCTGTCTCTCTATCCCCCCTCACTTCTCTCTCTATGTCGATCTCTCTATCTCTCTGTCTCTCTATCCCCCCTCCTCTCTGTCTTTTTATCTCTCTATCTCTGTCTCTCTATCCCTCCCTTCTCTCTCACTGCACTCGCCATCCTTCTGAGTGACGGATTTAGGTGTTTGGAGGTCAAGCGTCCGCCTGCTCCGTCTGTTGGCTCTCTCCTCGTGCATCGTGCGCACCGAGGGAGGAAAGTAAATCAGGCTTTAATGGCCGGTGGATGCATGTTTACAAGCAGATTCAAACTCCCAGAATTCAGTGCAGACAGGATAACTACTCCGCCGGCGCATCCACTGCCAAACCCCGCCGAGATTTACAGCAGCCGGATCGCACTGCTTGCCAGAGGATGGCCAATAAGGCAAAAACAGACGCCACAGTCTGATTAGTCAAATACAGAGTATTTCCACACTAAAATAAAGATGGCTTCCAGAAGAGCCAGAAGAGCTGAGATGTTTTTCTTTTTTAAAGCGGCCATGTGCAGACATGTAGGCATGTGTTTACAGCCTGTTTTCTCCTCACATTCATCAAACAATCCTGTTTTGAGTGGATGACTGGATTCGCTTCTGGGACCATTTTACCATCTTTTTGTCTAATGTCTCTCAATAAACCCTTAACTCTGTAGGGGACCTCCAGCAAAACACTACCTGCAGGAAACAGAAGGACAGCTGACCAGCCTAGAATTGACAACTGCAAGAACCAGAAGAGGGGTCTCCTCTCCTCTCTTGTCCTCTCCTGTCCTGAGGCCTAAGTGCTCTGATGGCCTCATCTCCATAACTGCTTCCTGTACAAGGCCACAATTAGGAGTCGCCTTAGCATCCACTTAGCGTTCCGTCAGCTTTATTGGTTCCCTGCTGGGGCCTTGTTCAGGGACTTGGTAAATGAAGAGAGAGAGAGAGTGCAAGGCATTATTGGGGAATGGCACGAGGAGAGAGGGTGGAGAGAGGGAGGGTGGTTTAGGCTGAGCACTCTAAGGGTTTGGCTGGGTTAAAAAACACACATATCTGTTCTCCCAGCGGGAGGAAGCAGTGGTGATTGCATTACGAGGCCTCCGACTACATCCTGCACGCTGATTTAATAAAACTTTGCTAATAGCTGCTTAAAGGGGGCTTATTTCCATGCAATCAAATGGGTTCCAGAGCTGGGGCCTGAGCCCCATGTGGTAGAATGGGGGGGTAGAGTGGGGGTAGTTGGGGATAGGAGGGGAGCTGGTGGGGGGGAGTTGGGCATGATAGGGGAGCGGGTGGGGGGCGATGGGGGTAGTTGGGGATGGTAGGGGAGTGGGTGAGGGGGGGGTTTAAAAGGGCAGCACACATCCTGTGGCTGGGGCTCCTGAAACTGGCCAGGGGCCCAAGCAGACCTGCTGTGAGGAGAACCAGGTCTGTCCTCATCCCTCCTGATCACTCCTTGACTCCTGGGCTCTCTCTCTATTTCTCTCTCTCTGTGTCTCTCTCTCGCTCTCTCTCCTTCTTCCACTCTCTCCCTCTCTCTCTCCCTCCTTCTTCCTCTCTCTCCCTCTCTCTCTCTCTCCCTCCTTCTTCCTCTCTCTCACTCTCTCTCTCTCTCCTTCCTCTCTCTCTATCCCTTTCTCTCTCTGTCTCTCTCTCCCTCCCTCTCCCTACTTCTTTCACTCTGTCTCTCTCCTTCTTCCTCTCTCTCTCCCTCTTCATCTCTCCCCCTTTTTTCTCTCTTTCTTCCCCTTTCTCTCCCTCCTTTTCTCTCTCTCTCTCTCCATCCCTTGCTCCTTCCTTCCCTCTCCTGGTGTAGTCATGCTCCCTGCACGCTTATTAAAAGCGCTCTGTGAAAACAAGCTGTGCATTGTTTCTCCTGCCGCGGCCGCGTGTGTTTATGTGTCAGTGCGAGCGAGCATGTGTAAGGCATAAAGTATGTGCGTCAAATCAGGGACATATGCATTCTGCATGTGTGATTCGCGTGACTGCAACCGCTGCATGTCTGCATGTTTTGTGTGTTTTTGGCTGGGGGGGAAGCTAAGGAGAGCAAGATAAAGAGATTTCCTGTGTGTGTGTGTGTGTGTGTGTGTGTGTGTGTGTGAGAGAGAGAGAGAGAGAGAGAGAGAGAGAAAGAGAGAGAAAGACAGAGAGGCAGACAAAGAGACAAAGAGAATGTGTGTGTGTGTGTGTGTGTGTTTTATGACAGTGCAGGTTTAAGTTGCCTGTTTCAGTGGAGATGGTGTGTGTGTGTGTGTGTGTGTGTGTGTGTGTGTGTGTGTGTGTGTGTGTGTGTGTGTGTGTTGTGTGTGTGTGTGTGTGCGCGCGTGTGTGTGTGTAAGTGTTTGTAGGGAGGGCGTGTGTGTGTGTGCGTGTGTATGTGTATGTGTGTGCATGTGTGCGTGTGTGTGCGTGTGTGTGTGTGTGTTTGTAGGCAGGGTGTGATGCTGTTACCTCAATGGCCAGCTGGAACTGTTCATGCTCCCTCTGCAGTTGCTCGGCCTCTGACAGAGAGCTGGCGTTCACCACACTCGCGTTCAGCATCGACTCGCCGTTACGGATCCAGCCCAGGACCTGTGCAAACACACACACACACACACACACACACACACACCCACACACACACACACACACACACACACACACATACACACACAACCAGACAGCCATGTATACACAAAACAGAAAGTGAGTAAGCATACATGACAACATATTCAGTGGAACAGCATCAGAAAGGTGTCTGAGCAGCTGCAGCGGATGGTTTCCATGCCTACAGAATCATCTGGACTTCTGTAAACACAGTGCCAAAACCAATCCAAAACAACATGTTGTCGTCCTGGTTTTCTGAAGGCATCTAAATTGCATCTATCACAAGATGTGAATGATGATAATCAGCAAATCTGGAAAGACTTACACAAAATAACGCATTGAGTGCAAAAAGTAGCCATAAAACAGGGACAAATACATGCAGCATTCAAAAAGAGAGATGGAGGCAGAAATGATGCCAGTCACCCACTCCATCACTATGATTCTGTTTGAAACTAATCACTTTTGTCTTAAAGGACAAGTTTTGTGTGGATCAATTTAGTTCGAGGTCACAAAATGCTATTGGTAGGAAAAAGAACAAGAAAATTTGATGCAACTGGTGGCTTTCACTAACTGAATAGGGCACAGAAACTAACTTTCAATTTTTTTTTTAATTTTAATTTTAATTTAATTTAATTTAATTTATTTTTTAATTTTCCTATGCCCCATTCAGTTAGTATTAGCTACCAGTTCATTACTCGGTCTACGTTGCATTTAATTTTCTCGTATTTTCCTACCAACAGCACTCTGTGACCTCCAACAGC
>CM050213.1:9635000-9640000 GCA_027475355.1 Coilia nasus
TATTTTCATGCATTCTTTCTTTTTTCATCTAATCTTTTCTGCCTTTCATCATCCATAACTCATCTCCTCCCCCATTCCGCCTTCTTCTGAGCCTCTTTTTAACTTCCCTCCATTTCCTGAGTAAAACACCCTCCTCTCTTTTCCCCCTCTCTTTTCCTCCTCTCTTTATAACCTACTTCCAGTTCTCATCTGTCATCTCTTCCCTCCATTCTCTCTCTCCTCATCCCCTTCTCTTTCCATCCCATTCCCACCCGCAGTCTCTCTGTCTGTCCTTTTCTCTTTCTCAACCTCCTCCCTCCCTCTCTCTATTCTCTCTCTCCTCTCTCTCTCGCTGACCTTCTCTTTCTCCCCTCCTCCCTCCCTCTTTCTCTCCCCATTTCATCACTCCCTCCTCACTCAGTCATTCTCTCTTTCTTGCCCTGCTCCCTCCATCTCTCCCCATTCTCTTTCTTCCTCCCTCTCCCCATTCTCTCCCTCTCTCCATTCTCTCTCTCTCCTCCTCACTCTCCCTCTCCCCATTCTCCCCCTCTCCCCATTCTCTCTCTCTCTCCATTCTCTCTCTCCTCCTCACTCTCTCTCTCTCCATTCTCTCCCTCTCCCCATTCTGTCTATCTCCTCACTCTCTCTCCATTCTCTCCATCTCCCCATTCTCTTCCCCCCTCTCTCTCTCTTTCTCTCTCTCTCCATTCTCTCCCTCTCTCCATTCTCTCTCCTCTCTCCTCCCCACTCTCTCTCTCTCTCTCTCTCTCTCTCTCTCTCTCTCTCTCTCTCTCTCTCTGTCTGTCTCACCTGAGGCCTGCACCTCCATGATGTATTGGTGCAGGTCCTGGCCCTGCTGCATGACCTCGAAGGTCATGTTGTTCATGGCCAGCTTGCGCTCGGCGTGCCGCTGCAGCCGCTGCTCCACCTGGCCCAGATCCTCCGAGCCCACCTCGCTCGCCTGCCGCAGCAGGTCCTCGTTCCACGCGTCCAGCTCGGCCGTCACCTGCGGAGGGGGAGAGAAAGAGAGAGAGAGAGAGAGAGAGAGAGAGAGAGAGATATGGAGAGATTTAACACACATACTAATACTCATAAAAGCTAATGTCAAGAAAACAAGCAGCAAAGCATGAATAGAGAGAGATCTCGAGAGAGAGAGATAGATAGATAGATAAGGAGATAAAGAGAGAGATGCAGTGAGATAGTGATAGAAAGACAAATACAGAGAGAGATACAGAGATATTTGAGAAAGATACAAAGGCGAAGAGAGAGAAATAAAGATAGTGATGGAGAGAAAGATACAGAAAGAAAGATAAAGAGAGATAGAGAGACACACAGAGAGGGGGTAGGGAGGACACATCCTCACACCTGTTCTGAGATGGCTATTCTCCGCTTCCTGGTTGTGTCCCTTTGTTCAGACCGCCAATCCCCCCAGCCCACCCCCCCAGCCCAGGCAATTCAGCTGCTCAATGAGCCATGCCGAGTGCAGTGGCGTACGAGTGTGTGCTGTGTGCGGGTTTAACGCTGTGTGATTAGAGCTAGCAGAGGGTGAAATTCTTTATTCCAAACACAATGAGACATTTTTTTGCAAGCTTCCTGTTAAGGGTCTGGGCCACAGGCAAAGAAAAACAAGCGACAGTACAGTAGCTGCTGGCACAGTCCCTATGTTAGTTAAAGCAAACAGAAACGACTCTCTGACATCTGTGTCTTTCACTGTGTTGTGTGAGGCTTTGAAATTCACACATTGAATCAAAGCTTTCATTTCTTCTTGTGTTGTCATTTCTGGGGGTTTTCCCCACACTCTTTCATTGTGGCGACTCTCACTTCAGTGAGATAAGGGTGAACGTGTTTCTGTTTTTTTTCCCCATACTCTTTCATTGTGGCGACTCTCACTTCGGTGAGATAAGGGTGAATGTGTTTCTGCGAAAGGCATCTCGTCGACGTGGCACAAAGAGCCGAGACAAGCTGCCATGACATCACTCGTTAGCACAGCAGCTATCAATCAGGCAAACAACATGTTCACATGACGTCCCCTTCCCGCCCACCCGCCCGTGCCCAAAAAAAAAAAAAAAAAAAAGAAAGAGGACCACAAAACTGGGTTATTGGATTACTCCTCCCAGCAAAGTAGGGACAGACAGTATGCCCTTTTCACTTTCTTCTTTCTGTCTGTCTCTCTCACTCTCGAACACACACACACACACACAGACACAGGCACACACACACACACACACATCCACACAGCAGCCACCTGAGCCCCCATTTCTTGTTCCCTAGGGAAAGCCTTTTCATCCGTCCTCCATGTTGCCCCTCTTCCCTTTACTCCTCCGTCTGTCTTCCCTTCTCCATCATCTTTCAGGACCCCCACACCACAACTCACACACACACACACACACACACACACACACACACACACACACACACACACACACACACACACACACACACACACACACACACACACACAAACTCTCTCTCTCACACAGACACAAACTCTCTCTCACACACACACACACACACACACGCACACACACACGCACACACAAGCAAGCACACACACACACACACAAAACAAACACAAAACTGCGGCTTGTTTTTTTCTTTCCTACGCAGCCTTTTTGGTTGTACTTTTCCCTCTCATTTTTAAAATCTCTGTTTATTGATCCCAAGACTCCCTTGATGTTGGCAAAGCTTTTCATTGAGATTAATACACAGCCCTGATGACTTGAGCAAACAGCAAGAAAACAAATGACAGTAGAATCTCTCTCTGCAGCATTTAACTTCCAGATGCAGACTCTCTCTTTTCTTCTTCTCTCTTTGTGTCTCTCTATCTCTTTCTTTTGCCCTCACTTAGTTTTTCTCTCTCTTTTTCTGTTACTCTCTCTATTCCTCTTCTTTTTTTCGCTTGTGTCCAAGATTGTGTCCACTCCCTCTTTTTCTCTCTACTCTATTAATGTGTAGTGTGACAACACATTGCTGCTGTGCTACTCTTGTTTAATATACTGACATGCAAAAGGAAGCCTGACGTCTGATCTCTCTCTCTCTCTCTCTCTCTCTCCCTCTCTTTCTTTCCTGCTAGTCCCTGTTCCCAAATCTCTCACCTCGATGGTGTACTGCTCGAAGATGCGCAGCTGGAGGAAGATGTCCAGTTTGATCTTGCGCTCGTGGAAGAGCTCCTCCATCTGCCCCTGGGCCTCGTCCAGCTGCTGCAGCACGCTCTCGATGTGGGCGATGGAGCTGTTGTGCGGCATCTTGTTACTGGTCATGGCCGAGTCCCTGTGGAAACGAAGAGAAGATAGGCATTGGGCACAGATTGAGAGATGCTCATTCAGGCACTACAAGAAATATGCATAATGGGGAAAATGGACATTCATCACTAAAAATAATTCAATTCAGGTAAAATAACTAGCTCTTTGATCAACAGGTACCTAAGTCACTGTAAGTCACACTGGACAAGAGCATCAGCTAAAGCAAAGGTTAGAGGGAGGGTGTAGGTGTTAAAACAACACTAAGTAGTTTCAAGTTTCAACCTTAAAATAATGTTTCCAAAAAAACATTTCAGTGGTTCATCAAGCTGTAACAGGGTGAAAGGCACTTTTGAATTCGCTTTGCTGCCCTCCATGGGCTAAAGCCGCACAAAGTAAGTTTGGAGGAGCGGACCATCTCTCTGTAGTTCTCCATGAGAGACAATTCCACTTCCAACCTGTAGGGCAACCGAAGATGAGAACTACTTAGCACTGCTTTAAGTTTATGTAGAATTTTAACCCCTTAAATTGGCTTAACACGGTCTAGGTCTTGCAGTAGTATGTGATAGGGTATGGCAGGATTATGGGAACAAGCCCCCTCAGGAACCTCTTTATTTTTCTTAATTGTAAGTCGTTTTGGATAAAAAGCATCTGCTAAGCATAAGCCCATGTAATAATATTAACAAGTGTCCACACCCCCACATGAAATCAGATGTGACATTTTAACATTCTTAGCAGATATGCTTTTGAAAGGGTGCATATTGGAGAAACCAAGGACACTGCTGTATCCACCTTGACATGCATACTGTACCATGGAATATCCATCACTGAGCGAAGTATGATGCCCTTGCCTGTAATGTGCAATGCACCGGATCTGATACATAAATTCTATTAGTCCTTAGGAGCTGACCGTGGATGACACCGGTGAGTATCAGATTTGACATTTGACCCTGTCTCTCACAAATGGAGTATGAGGGCCATAAAACAGCTGATTGCTTTTGATGACCAGAGTCGGAGCATATTATTCTCTCCATTACACAGGATCTCTTCCTCTGCTCTGCCTGCCACTTACAATCCACTGCGGAGCATAAAATGAAACTAAATGTGGAGACAAGACATTAGAAACAGCAATTACTCAAAAAATAGCCATTGCAAATCATGCTGAGGCAACTGGTCCAGCTCTCATGTAAGGCGGAGGATTGTTCATTTTGCTGCATGAAATCGGGGTGGCACTTTGTGTCGCAGCGAGAAGGTTGTTTAAAAAGCATTTTGGACGGCTCATTTCCTCACCACTTTAGAGGCACAGTTTTACTTGTCTGTGTGTACCTGAAATTGCCCAACCCTAACTCGCCACTGCACTGGGTGCTTCCTGGGTCCTTTGCAAACACCCCATGTGCTTTGAATCTTCGTATCTTGTACTTGTACTAGTGTTAGTAAACTGTACTGTATGTACTGCGTTAGTAAACCTCTTCAAGGAGCCTGGGGGGGATGCTGGAACATGTTAAGGATTTCCTAAGGGGGAATGCTGCATTGAACATGTTAAGGGTGCACCTGGGCAGGGGGAGGGGGAGCTGCAAGGAGCAAGTTAGGAGTTTCCCTGGTAGGGAAGGGGGGTGTTGGGGGCACACACTGCAAGGAGCCGGTTAGGGCCTGTTACCTGAGCTGCTGGATGAGGTCCTCTCCCTCTTTGATGACGTTGAGTGTGGCCTCCAGCGTGGCCGTCTGCTGCTGCTGGAACTGCTTGATGAGCTCCTGCACAGAGTCCACCGAGTCCGAGCACAC
>CM050213.1:9642500-9657500 GCA_027475355.1 Coilia nasus
CCTTATTTGCAATGCAGTACTGATAACCACTGTGTGCATGACCGAGATCAAATCACCAGCAGAAGTTAAATCACTTAATCTCATTAAAGAATTAAGAAGTCATTATCACAAGCAGCGATAGTATTTTACAAGCCTAAACGAGCCTCCCAAGTTACCAAGCCAACAAATACACAACAGAACGCACACAGCACGCACGCCATGGAAGTGAAAACTGAGATTTATTATCACCTGCTTGCAAATGTCAGAGAGAAAACTGGGATGCATGCCTTCCACTCCCTCGTGTAAGACTTGTGAGAGTCAAGCGCTTGTTAATACTACTCCCATGTCTGTGCTACATCCAAGGTCTCTCTACTACAGGGCTCTCTACAGACTACAGCCTGTTGGTTTACCTCTTCGCTTCCGGGATCTTCTACAAGCTAGTGTTAACACAACAGGACAAATATAGCCCCCCAAAACAACTGGATATTGGGTGGACCTCACATTTAAATGAGAAAACACCTACAAATACAAAAATTCTGAGGTAATGCACACACAAAATGCACTCTCTCAATCTGAGCCTGATTCAAGTTTCCCTCCCTTTCACGAAAAGGGTTAACTGATTTTTTAAGTGCCACAGCGTTGCCATCTCCCTGGTTCCCATAGTAACTGTTCTCCCTCTTACTTCTGAGCATGCTCAGAATTAAAGTGTGTATGTGTGTGTGTGTGTGTGTGTGCGCGCGTCATGTTGTAGCCATAGTCAGTAGTGCTAGACTGATACATCGATTTGGAAAATGGACAAGAACATTTGTTTTATTCTGCAATCTATTACAAAAAAAGCATCAAGTGTTTGATCGGCGTTTGATCACATTTGTCAAAACCTGTGAGATTACATTTTTGGATCTATAATTCATTGCATTGCACATTACACACATACACACACACACACACACACACACACAAATCTGAAGATTTACATGACACAGATTTGGACCCAAGTCTGTACGCAGACACAGAAGACGAGCAGAATACACAATGCGAGCGAGCACATTAAATCCCAGCTGGGGCAGAGAGCAGAGAGCATGTTGCACAGCACTACAGGCATGTGGACATCCATCTCTATCCAGCTCTCCTGCAGCAGCGATTAATCCCCCCGTGTCAGCCCACAGAGACTGGCCCACTCTCGCAGACCACCACCCCCCTGCCCCCTTCTCATATCTGTGCAGGCCATCTACCAGTGCTTTCTTTCTTATCTTTCTTTCAGCCAGGGTCACCTGTTGGCCAAAGCCCTTGTTGTTGTTAGTAACGAACTCCATTAAACTGTGCTGGCAAAATTGGGGCTGACATTTTAACAGGTGCAGGTGAAGTAAATGAAGAGACACACACACATTCATGCGGTCTGATTAGCGCTGGCTGGGCGACATGGGGTCAGGAGGGGAAGGTAGTGAACTTTGGGGTGTTTGCCAAAAGCCAAAACAACAGTGTGATGGATGACTAAAAAAGCCTTCCGTGTTTCTCTGTGCTCTTGTTCAGTGACATTTTGTGTATAATGCTGGCAGACAGTTACTGTGGAAACAAGAGGACGTGTTATTGAATGGGTTGACAAATGAGGATAGAGAAGGCCTATACATAAAGAAACAGAAAGAAATACAGGGAGAGAAAGGGGTAAAAGAGAGGCTGAAGAAGAGAGGTAGAGACGTACTAGAGAAATAGAGAGAAAAAGACAGTGAATAAGAGAGAGAGGGAGAGAGGGAGAAGGAGAGAAGCAGAGAGAGAGACATTGGGAGAAAGAGGGAGTGTGAGTTAGTGTGTGTGAGAGAGAGTGGGAGAAAGAGAGGGTGAGTGAGAGAGATAGAGAGAGAGAAAGACAGAGAGACAGAGACAGAATGAGTGAAAGAGAGAGAGCAGCACTGGGCACTGAGTCAAATTTGACTGTTGCAGAGAGGAGCGGGCCTCGAGTGGTTCCATGTGTGTACGGTCTCTCCCATATGGTCCTGTCGAGGAGGCCGGGCACTGGCGGAATGGGCCCAGGAGGGAATACATGCTGAAGAGTCATTTTTCTGTGAAATCCATCTCCAGTATAAAGAGCGGCCCTCTTCAACATGCAGACAAGCACACCAGTCATCTGTGTACCCCCCCAGTACAGGTCCCAGATCAGTAGGGGTATATACACCGGCATGCATTGACATGCAATACAGGTCCCAGATCAGCAGATGTACGTACACTGGCATACATTATCATGAAACTGAGCTCTTTAGGGCCTGCTCTTCTGAGTATGGATTTTAAAGGCATTTCATCTGGGGAATCTCTTTGCCCATTAGCCATTAGTCTCTTACATCCTAAATAACTACAGCACTGCGCATATGGCAGAAAGGGATGAGAGGGTGGGTTTTTTCTGGAGGGATGGAGGGAAAGAGAGAGGTTTACATTAAGAATGAGAGTGAGAGAGGGAGAGAAAGAGAGAGAGAGAGAGAGAGAGTAAGAGAGAAAGAGAGACAGAAAGAAACAGAGAGAGAGAGGGAGAGGGGGAGAGAGAGAGCGAAAGGAAGAGGGAGAGAGAGAGAGGGAGAGAGAGAGAGGGAGTGGGACAGAGAGAGGGATAGAGACAGACAGAGAGGGAGAAAGAGAGAGCATGAGAGAGGAAGAAGGAGAGAGACAAAGAGAGAGGGAGAGGGAGAGACAAACAGAGAGAAGGAGAGAGAGAAGGAGCTTGGGGAGGGAAAATAAGACTGTTGAAAGAGGGGGGTGGGTTGGGTGGGGTGGGGGGGCAGCTTATTATATGACCATCTATGTTACATTATTGGCCATCGGCGCTGAGTGTGGAGACCCATTCAGTGGCAGTGTTGACACTGATAGGATCGGAGCTTGGAGCGAGTCATGCGTCTTTTGACAGAGCCTTTTCTGACAGGTGTGTGTGTGTGTGTGTGTGTGTGTGTGTGTGTGTGGAGGGGGGGTGGGGGGGGGGTTGCCAGGGAGCATCTGTAATACTAGGGAGCTGCTTTATGCAAGTCGGACTGGACTGCTGGGCTCCCCTACGCTTGGCAGAACAGACTGAGACTTTCCCTGACAACAGACAACTACAGCTAGTGAGCCCCAACCCCCCACCTCCCACACCCCAATCCCACCCCCACACCCCACATACTGTCAACAGTCAGCCCCCCACTCTCTCCCGCCACTCTCCTCCAGGGACCCCCAACACCCTGACCAGAGAAGTCTGCTTTCCGTCTGCCTTCTGACTCTGAATCGCTCCCTTTTCCTGTGGGCCAATGTTTCCTTTGGTGTGTGTTGTGTTTCTTATTGTTTCTAAGTATCGCTGCAAGCCAAAAGCCTGCCAGAAGGCATTGAATTTGGGCTCGCATTTGATATAGCAGCTGACTCTCTTCCAGCTCAAAGTGTTTCGAATATCTCCCGAAACCGCATTTGTGCAAAAAAAGCCCATGTCAGGGTGGCCATGGAAAGAAATGAGCGGTGGAGTGTGTGTGTGTGTGTGTATGTCTGTGTGTGGCAGTGTGTATGTGCATCTGTGTGTGTGTGTGTCTGTGTGTGTGTGTCTGTATGTGTGCGTCTGTGTGTGTGTGTGTCTGTGTGTGTGTCTGTGTGTGTGTCTGTGTGCGCGTCTGTGTGTGTGTCTGTGTGTGTGTCTGTGTGTGTGTCTGTGTGTGTGTCTGTGTGTGTCTGTCTGTGTGTGTGTCTGTGTGTCTGTCTGTGTGTGTGTCTGTGTGTGTGTCTGTGTGTGTGTCTGTGTGTGTGCGTCTGTGTGTGTCTGTGTGTGTGTGTGTGTGTGTGTCTGTGTGTGTCTGTGTGTGTGCGTCTGTGTGTGTGTGTGTGTGTGTGTGTGTGTGTGTGTGTATGTGTGTAGGGGGTGGGGGTCTGGGTTTGAGGCATTTTGTGTCTCCCGAAGTGACCCGTGTCTCATTTACTGCCTAGGTCCACTCATGTGGCTCTTACCACTTCCACCCTTTACCCCCACCAACAACCCCCGGCTCTGCCCCCCCCCCATCCACCACCACCGCATCCCCAACCACACGAAAACGCACCCCCACCGCCTATTCTATTCTCCACTCTTTACTCTAGCCGAGCCGAGGGGAGCGGAGCCCTTAAAACTGCCGGCTGCTGGCAGTGGCGGCCATGACGGCGAGTGGCGTGGAACGAGGCCTAAGCAGTTTACCATATTTTATGGCGTGACACGGAGCCAGCGTCTGTGGCCGGGCTGAGCTGAGCTGAGCTGATCTCCAAACAGCTGAAGGAGAAAAAAGGAGCGTAGCAGCAGCAGCGGCAACAGCGGCAGTTTGGCAGTGATTGGGCAGTGGGTGTTAAAACAAATAAAAGGTGAAGTACTTGGCTGGGAAAAGTGCGGCACACACACACACACACACACACACGGACACAGGCGGACACACACACACACAGACGCACGCACACTGATGCATGCACACACACAGACACAGACACACACACGCGTGCGCACACACACACACACACACACACACACACACACACACACACACACACACTCGTACACCTACTCAAATACATGTGCCAAATGACAAACCACGATGTGTTGAATTCTGAAACTTGTCTGTCTTCACTTCATAAAATACACTAATGGTTTGGGTGTGTAGTCCTATGTGTGTGTGTGTGTGTGTGTGTGTGTGTGTTGGTGTGTTTTTGTGTGTGTGTTTTGTGCGTATGAGTCCCTGTGTGTGTGTGTGTGTGTGTGTGTGTGTGTTTACTGCTGCACACTGTCTCCACATCCACTAGATCTGTGGCTTCCCCCACACAATAAAGTCATGCTTAAAGGGCACATCTCGCATTCAGATGGAGCCCACAGTTCGTTCGTTATGCCTTTTCAAGGAAAGCTGTACTTCTAAAGCCACATTCCCCAAAGCCACATACTCCAATGCATCACTGTGACTCCATCCCCAGTGAGGTCTCTATTAGGTGGAAGGCAGCGAAACAAATGTTCCAGCAGATCAAGAGCAAGGGGAGACGGATCACGTTAAGCTGCCGACCTGACACCTCTCCTCTATTATTTGAGACGGGCCAGAAAGAGGCCTGACAAGGGGCTTTGTGTAAACTAACCCACGGGATCAGACAGGGACGGCATCAGAGAGTAGCTGTCACACTGACCGGGTTAAACAAGTGTGTTGTTTAAAACTATCCACTCAGTCCTGGAGTGTAGGCTCAGAGGCTCTTCTCGGTAAAGCTGCGAGCTCTACACTCAGAGGGAGGAGATGCAGCGAGCGAGGTCTGCATGGAAACTAGTGTCTGTAAATATAACAGAGCTAGGCTACACACACACAAGCGTGCGCGCACACACACACATACACACACACACATGCACACACACATGCACACACACACACAGGCACGCACACACACATGCATAGACACACACATACACATAGACACAGGCTATATACAGACACACTCAAAAGAACACCCCATTGACGAAAATGGTACAAGGCAGACCAGTGAAGGTCAGTGTCAAATCAATGCATCAGATGCATATGTCTGTGGAGATCCCACAACAGCATATCCCTGTGTGTGTGCGTGTGTGTGTGTTTGTGTGTGTATGTGTGTGTGTGTGTGTGTGTGTGTGTGTGTGTGTGTTTGTGTGCATATGTGTGTGTCCTCATATTTCAGAAGCAGAAGATCCCAGCGTGTGCCAGGGAGGAGTATGTCTGAGCAGTCTCTGGCTGTCTGCACACATTCCCACATCTGGCACGGATCAAGCGGCGCTAACTAGAGCAAAGCATCTCCGCATAGCTCAGTAATCTCAGGGTGATCCTCTCTGAATGACTGGTATGCTTCCCACTGCGCCCATTCCACTGTGTCCTGACCCCATGCCGACACCAAAGAATGGGTCACTCTGTGCTCCTCCTGTACACCTTTTACCCAATATAAAACCTCTATGGCTCCACTACAGCAATGCACAGCTGCACTGCTACAGATACACACACGTGACAGCATTAATGAAGAGATGGCATGCTGATCAGATGACGCACCAAGACTGCAGAACCAGATATGCATTGCAATAGACCCATGCAGTTATTGTAGCCAGGGAAGTTTGACTGTTAAAAACTTTGATACATTACAGTTGCATGATTACCGCTTTTGCCCTTTTCAGCTAAATTGAATTAAATTGAACTGAACTGAACTGAACTAAACTAAACTGAACAAAATTTAACTGAACTGAACTGAATTCAATTCAATTCAATTCAATTCAATCCAGCTTGTTCTGTCCAGCTTTGTTCAGTAACATTCGGCAGATGCTTTCATTTAAATGACTTACTATATTGAGGAAAGCGATCAAGCTACAGTTCAATTCAGTTTATTGAATATGTCTGCCACCACCAAAGCCTTTTTGAGCCATCTGCTGCTGCCACACTGGTCTTTTCCCTTCACATTCCATCAAAAACAATAAAAAAGCCAGCGTAGGTGCTGTAATGGCGGCTGCAGAGGTGCTGGAGAAAGAAGGCTTGGCGGTTGTGTGCTTACCTCTTTGGTGTGGGTGTGAAAGGAGACGGACATGTCGAGCAGCAGCTTCCTCTGCTCCACTCTCCTGACGAAGTCCTGGATGCGCACCTCCAGGTGCCGCGCCGCCTTGTAGATCTCCTCCGGGTCGCACTCGCCCGTCTGGGCCAGCTGCTCGGCCGCCTCCAGCAGCTTGTCCGCGTTGGTGTAGGTGTTCTGATCCAAATGCACAGCGAGGCACCAAAAAAAGAAAGAAAGAAAGAAAGAAAGAAAAGAGAGACAGAGAGTTGGTGAAAGAGTCAAGAGACTCAGACATGCGGTGAAACTCGGTTCAGTCCAGGTTGCAGACCTCAGACGACAGCAGTCTGTCTGTGCTGTGCTGTGCTGTGCTGTAACCTACACTCACCCACTGCTATGCTGACAGCAGGCCAGTCTGCTGCTCGTCTGAGTGTCTAAAACACAATTCCATTATGCACAAGCAGGCAGAGCCATCTGCATGCAGGAGCAAAGGGGCAAATCCCTGCATGGTAATCCCAGCAGCTGGCGGTGAGAAGACTTGTATCTGGACTCAGCGTGACACAAGTCACTAGAGAAGTCTGTCTGGCACACTCTCCCTCTCTCTCTCTGTATCTCTTTCTCCCTCCCTCCCTCCCTCCCTCTCCCTCTCCCTCTCTCTATTCCCTCAGCTCTGGATTACAGCTGTGGCGTGGCACGTGAGTGCTTGGACTGCACTGGAGACCCCCTGACCCTGACACACAAAGGCCATCAGAAGCAAAAGTTCACTGGGGCTCTTCTAGAACCACCCCCTCCACACACACACACACACACACACACACACACACACACACACACACACACACACACACACACACACACACACACACACACACACACACACACACACACACACACACACACACACACACACAAACACACACACACACAAACACACACACACTAGGGTTGCCACCTATGTCTGACAAATAAACAGGACATTTCGGCAACCCAATCAACCTTTTTGCTTAGAAGCAGTGACCTGGTTGTCAGTGTCCCAGGAGAATATTTTTTCCCCCGAGACAGACCATTAAAAACCCAACAATCAGATAAAACCGGGACAGGTAGGAACACTAACACACACACACACACACACACACACGCAACTATCACTCTCTTTCTGCAGAATGTGCAAGGACAAGATCTGAAGCTGAGTCCTAAACTGCCCTTGATTCGAAAACTGTCTTGGGAGGCACTTTAATGCAAGTAACCCCTATCTACTTAGCATTAGTGGCTTGCCACTCAGGCAACGCCCCATGTATACCACAGCCGGGGCCTAATCTTTGATTATCCACGGCTAAGCTTTGTTAATCTGAGAATGTTAAATCCGTTTTTTAACACTTTATTCCCAGAAAAAGCTAAATCCATCTAAATAAAAGCGAGTCGCTTTCATGCGCACCACTGACCCCGTTAAATCCATTTATTTTTTTCGCCGGTTTACCGCTACGTGTCACATGTCACAGTCAATGCAAATGCATGCTGCTCATAAACTCCATGTCAGAGAGATCAATTTTGTTATATTGTTAGTGAACACAATATTCCTGCCTCGCGCTCGCCGAGGGCTCATTGTATTAGCAATGTTTCATATCTGCATGAGCCGTGCGGATCATAGCGTCCAACTGTTACATTTGACCCAAATCTCATTTGCGGCTATTGAACGCCGGGCCGGGGGGGCGGGGGTGGGTGGGGGCTAAACACTGTGTCCATACAGATACAGCATAAGACAATGGAGGCTGGAGGCGGAGACGGAGACGGGAGATGAATAGGCAGGGTTGGAGGGCTCTCGGCAGGATTAGAGGAAGGGCACAGAGGTGCACTCATGACCGGAATCCACCTACACCTATCGATGGGGAGCTCGTGTCGAACTGATGGGTCTTTCTTTTCTTTGATGGATGTCGGTGTGTGTGTGTGTGTGTGTAAATGAGTTTTCTTCCCATCACAATCTTACAGAAACACTGAGCCTCTCTTCTGCTCCACAGGCACACATGCATGGCTCCACACACACACACACACACACACACACACACACATGCACACAAAAGCACACACACAAACATACACACACAAACACACATACACACACACACACATACAAATAGGCACTTACATGTAAGCAGCAGCTACTACATGGAGCTTCTCCAAAACCACACACATAGCTCCCACACAAAGCGCTGGATCTTATCCACCTTGGGAAGCCTATCCTTAAAACCAAGACCTTTCATCACAACAGGAGAGCCCCTGGTGACCCCACCACCCTACATCCAAACCCCCCCATCTTCTCCTCCCTCCCCTACCTAGCAGCGGAGTACTCAATGACGGCATTCAGACCACTCCTGTTCTTCCTGAAGCCAGTGGGAAAGGAGTGGGGAGTCTTTGTTTGTCTGCTCCTCTCCTTTCCTCTCTTCTCCTCTCCTCTCCTCTCCTCTCCGCTCGTCTCCTCTCCTCTCTGCTCCTCTCCTCTCCTCTCTTCTCCTCTCTTCTTCTCTCCTCTCTTCTCCTCTCCTCCCTTCTTCTCCTCTCCTCTCCTTTCCTCTCCTCTCTTCTCCTCTCCTCCCCTCTCCTCTCTTCTCTCCTCTCTTCTCCTCTCCTCTCCTCTCCTCTCTTCTTCTCCTCTTCTCTCCTCTCCTCTCCTCCCCTCTCCTCTCTTCTCTCCTCTCCTCTCCTCCCCTCTCCTCTCTTCTCTCCTCTCCTCTCCTTTCCGTCCAGCACCCTGGGCTGCCGCCACTTCCATTCACTCCATACCGCTTTTCCTGGGCCCGCCAATGACTTGCGCTAGGCTCACGATACATATGCCAAAAAACACAAGCTGTGCCTTCTCCCCCCATTTAGGTTGGCTGAAGCCAAAGCAAATCCCCATCGCGTGTTTGGTTGACTGAGCGCGTTGGAGACCTCTAAGAGGATAGCAGGGTTCCAGATTCTGGTGTCATTCAAGCTGAGTTCTGATCTTAAACTTGACTCTGAGCACTACTGTGATAATTACAATATGCTGATATTTCATAAGTGGAGGAGAATCCAGGGAATTCTCGCTTTCTCTCTCTCTCTCCCTATTTCTTTCTCTCTCCCTCCCTCTCTCTATCTCTCTCCCTCCTTCCCTTTCTCTCTATACATGCAAAAGTCATGGATTCCAAAAAATTCCTGTGTCAGTTGCCACAGGATCTGAGGAAGACACATAGACAGAAGTTATCATCTTAGCCTACACCTGTGCAACTGCTGGTATTTGCGTTTAAGCATCATTTATCTTCCCTGGATGTAAACGATGCATTAAGGCTGTCAATTAAAAGAGATATATGATAGCTGCTGAAGAGGCTAGCGGGACACTATCGCTCAGCAGGAAGCCTCATTCATCCTCACAGTGATTTACCAGAGAAGAGTTACGCTCCCACGGTGCTGCAGTGTGTGTGTTTGAGTGTGTGTGTGTGTGTCTGTCTGTCTGTCTGTCTGTCAGTCTTCCAGCCTCATCCTGACAGGTCTGGAGACCTCTGCATCTCGAGTGATGTCCACATCTCCACATAAAGCACATCAGGGAAAGCCATCAGCACAAGGATAGGATACCTGCAGTGGTCTGTAATGCCAGTATTATACTGCCTTGCAGCATTTGCATACATTTGCTACGGCAGCAACATTACACAACATCTATTACTAGCTTGTATTGTGCTTACATAGAGATGTCTGCATTAGTCATGGTATGGCTCTCAGTTTTACTGCGTTTTACTGCACTACAGTGTGGACAAGCTACACTACATAACAACAGCCTCGCATAGTACATACGTTCCAAAAACCACAGTCCTGCAGTCGTCTGTCTCTATGGTAAATTTCACTTTACAGCAGCCCTGTCCGTGGCGGATACTGCAGATGTAAGTGTCTTTCCAGAGGAGAGGTTTTTCTAGGCCGCTCCTGAACTCCTGAACGCTTGCTTGTTTGGCTTTTCGTTTATGCCCGCGCAGATTGCAGCAACAATTTGTTGCAGAGACAAAAAAACCAGACCTGCCAAATGCCATAAAAGCCCATTAGCCAAAACAACAAGTTGTGTCCTGGCATTTGGCGTCTGTAGCTTTGGAAAGCGATTGCACTCATGGTCTCGTTTCCATCACCTAGTCATTGCTTACGAGCAGCTATAATAAACATTAAAACTGGCATTTCGGTACGCTTCATTTATGTTTCACACCAAACAGCCAAAACCTGCCGTCATAAAAGTCAGCCATCTGTGAACACCCGTCTGACAAAAAAATATGTGAGCAATGGAGGAGTTTTCTTTTTAAAACACAATAGAGCCATGATTCACTACGGAGAAACAACAGACTCAAACTCTGACAGAGCCAGAGCTAAGGCCATTTTTTGCCCCGGCACTGTGCAGTTCAGTGGCTCTGTCTGTTTTTGTGACAGGTCTTTAAAAAAGAGGAATAAAACCTCATTGCACACCATTGTGTATTACACACTTGCCAAACATCAGCCACACAGCACCGCACAGCAGAGAACGCCCACACCTATTACGGCACATCACTCCCTGTCTCGGTGTAGCTTGTTAGAGACGATGAGAGATCTGAGACCTTCTCCAGGTAGCTAAAATAAACAGCTTCTGAAGGAATGTGTGCTCTGCAGGAGGGGGAGGGCAGCGAGGAGGAGTACAGATGTAGGAGCTTTAACACACTAACACAAAAGCCAGAACTCACATTCTCAAGTTGGGAAAATCATGTCTGGTACTGTATGTCTTGTACCAGAGTCAGTATAGTAGGTATGATGTGTTTTCCAATTATACTTGACATTCCTGCGTCTTTGTCTGTGTAGGTTATTATTGTTTCAGTTCATGGTGTTGAGTCTGAGCCAACTGGACATCTTTTGTAAGCTTAAAACACATTTTATCTCTCCGCTAAAACATGTGCTTGAGTCGTAAGAACTAATGGTGGAGGTATATAGGTATATGTATGCATTTTTGACCTCAGCTTGAAGAGAATACAATGTCTTCAAGCTGAAAAAGAAATTTACATGTAACTACCTACAACTCAACACCGAAAATTACCCCTTTTCTATCTGACACTGTAGGTACAGTAACTCTATCTGACCTTGAAAATGTGTGTATTGTGCCTTGCTGAAGGGAATATGAGTGTGTGGGATTTATAATGTGGCTACTATACCTGGGCCACCTCCTCGAAGTCGTCATGGCGTTTCTGCAGAGCCCGCGCACGATGGAGAGATTTGCCCACGCCAGTGTGTTTACTGAGGAAGGCCTCGCCATGGTTCTCAATCCAGTCCAACACCTGAGGAGAAGACACAAAGCACACACACACACACACACACACACACACACACACACACACACACACACACACACACACACACACACACACAGAAAGTGTTAGAGAGACTGTAAACTGGAGTTGACACTGAAAACACTGCTGTCACAGCTGCTGAAATTCTGACAGAGATGGTCACACAACACTGTGCACTCCCACACACACACATACACACACACATACTCTCTCCCTCTCTCTCTCTATCACACACACACGCACGCATACACACACACACACACACACACACACACTCAGAGAGACTTCTTGTTTGTCACTCCTGGCATTGCTGGAGGGATCTGTCATGATTGCCACTCTGTCACAGCACATTGCCTGTGCAGTCTGTCTCCCCAACAGCAGGCATGCGTCTAACAACAGCAGTGGGAGAATTATGGTCTGGCCTGGGCCTCCCAGCAACGCTGCCCAGCTCAGAGATAAACAGCTTTCAGCCGCAGCTCTGCTGCAGTGCCTCCACCTCCACCCCACTTCAGCGACCCCTTAGCACTAGGAGGAGTCTCTAGATTGGAAATTAGACCTTCAATCAGGACGTTAAATCATACACGCTGCTCGCGCAAATCAGAGATTCCTGGAATTCACGAGGAGGAGGTGGCGTGCTGCACATGTCTGGAATACTGAGTCCAAGTGGCACAGGAGGCCTGGCAAACAAGGGGAGGGTAGCGGCGCCATGATGAGATCATCTGTGTGGGTGTTTGTGTATGTGTGTGAATGTGTGTGTTTGTGAATGTATGTGTGTGTATGTGTGTGTGTGTGTCTATGTATGTGTGTGTGAGTGTGTGTCTGTGTGTGTGTGTGTATGTGTGTGTGCGTGTGTGTGTGTGTGTTTGTGCAGGACAGTCTGGGGATAAATAAACCGCCTTTGGCAGGGTCCGTTTCCTGCCTGGTGACATGACCAACACAGTCAGTCTTTCTCGCTCTCTCTTTTTCTTTCTCCTCTCTCTCTCTCTCTCTCTCTCTCTCTCTCTCTCTCTCTCTCTCTCTCTCTCTGTCTCTCTCTCTCTCTCTCTCTCTCTCTCTCTCTGTCACTCTCTCTCTAATGAGTCAAATGCCCCCTCCACCATAATTATGTGGCTCACACACTTTAATCAGGCTTAATCAGCTCGTTTCCCTGTGCTACCAGTTAAATGGCCACTACTGAGGAACAAATAAGAGACAGCAAACTGTCCTGTTTCCTGTACACCAGGCATACTAGAGCATTGTTATGGTCATCCAAATAAAACTCTGAATTCCACTGTGACCACTGAATTCAATTAAACTAGGATGGACAAAGGCAGAGGGAAGAGAGAGAGAAACATTTTGGTATGTGTGTGTGTGTGTGTGTGTGTGTGTGTGTGTATGTGTGTGTGTGTGTATGTGTGTGTGTGTGTGTGTGTGTGTGTGTGTGTGTGTGTGTGTGTGTGTGTGTGTGTGTGTGTGTGTTTGTGTGTGTGTGTGTGTTTATGTGTGAGTGAAAGAGAGAAAGGGTGGAAGAGAGGTGAGAGAGACAGACAGAAAGAGACAGAAAAAGACAAAGAGAGAGAGAGAGAGAGAGACAGAGAGAAAGGGAGAGAAGAGTTTCCATGTGGGGGAGAGGAATGTTTATGAAGCGGTGTTGGTGTGTACGTGGATGTGGGGAGAGGAATGTTTATGAAGCAGTGTTGGCGTGTGCGTGGATGTTTTCCCGCCTGTTTTCCCGCCGCTTGATTAGAGTATCTACGGAAATAGAATCACACACAAGGAGCAGGCTGCCGCCACTGCCACTGCTGATGACACGAACATGGGCAGGACTCAATAGAGCAATAGCGCCAGAGAGAGTGTGGATTCCTGCTGAGGCAAGGTAACTGGTAGCCTGATGCATCAGATTCACTGTGTGCAAAGCGTCTTCTGCATTGGCATTCGTTCGCTCCACGGTCACTTCAAACAATCGCTACTGCTTGTTACATTAAGTTTTTACCATAAGCCATAGGGAGTAGACCAATAACGTATTTCACTTCAACAACATTCCTCAAGCATTCCTTTTGCTCTTCTATGTTCATGCTCCCTGACGCAGGAGGTAAACGAAATTACGCGGAGGCAATAGTCGGCGCTAGCCTGGCTGTATAACTGCACCCCCCCCCCCCACTGGACTGTTCCTCATTCATGCAGTACCTCACCCCGATCCAACACCCCTGCGGATGAACTATCCCAGCGTGCCATGACTCATGACAAGAGAATGAGCTTGATCTTTTCCATTCCTGCCCTGAATTAAATCACCTCCTGGGCCAGGTGGGAACAATGAGAAGTATCTGTCAGAGGAGATCAGAAAAAAAGAGAGGGAAAACACTGAGAAGAGAGAAATGATAGAATAATAAGAAGAGGGAATAAAGGAGACAAACATTCCTTGGCTTGGTTATCAATGGTGCCTATGGGAAAACAGATGCTAGCTGTGTGAGCGCCGCAGAGCTAGATGCAATCACGCTCCAAATCTGCTAATTGTTATAAGGTACACAAACAGACTTCGAGCCCCCAGGGGGGCTATTGAACAATCCACCGGGAGACGCCAAGAGACCTGTCTCCATCTTTCTCTCTCTCTCTCTCTCTCTCTCTCTCTCTTTTCTCTTTCTTTTTTTCTTCTTTTTTTGTTCTCTCCCACACTCACACTCCCCTGGGCTTTGCTGTGACTGATAGCTCTTTGACCTTTACAGGCTGCGCCGTGTGGGTTTGTCTTCTGGTCGTGTGTTTACAGGGAGGAGAGAAAATAACTCCTCATTTTTTTTCTAAATATACTTTTAAGAGCGCCTGGAGAGACCTTTTGTCAGGCACGCACACACGCACACACGCACACACGCACACACACACACGAGATGCTGGTGTGACGTCCCCAAATGAAGTGTACATAGGCTCACGATTTTAACACACTCACTAGGCGCTCATATAAAAATCAGAGACTGCGCATGTGTCTCACCTTTCAGTGTGACCACAATAAAACTCTGCGCATTCTGCAGGCATGGCGTAATTTGCTTTTAATTGCATCTTAGTAACATGCCAGAAAAGCCTGTGCTAACTCTGGGGTTCCTTTAATCAAAAGTGAGACTTTTCTTACATTCCCTCTCTGCCGGTGTATTCCATATTTGGCTGCTCTTGAAGATGACCTTGAAGAAGAAGCGTTTTTTTTTTTCCCCTCTTACAGTATGCATCTTTCACGCAATTCCTCTCTGACACATTCTCT
>CM050213.1:9660000-9672500 GCA_027475355.1 Coilia nasus
TCTTTCTCTCGTAATGGGAGATGGAGATACTTTTCTTCAAGATAACAGGAATTTGAAGAGAATTTGAAGAGTGTTCCTGCTAAGGTGAGATACCATATAAGGAGAAAATAACTGGGAAGCACAAAATGTTTGTGTGTGACATCTTTACCAGTGAGAGCACAAACTGCAGTTTGGCATGGGACATTGTGTGGAGGAGGGGGTTTTAAGGTGTGTTGACTCATCAAGTTCAAGTTCCAGAAAGTTCCAGCAAATGAGCTGTCAAATGTTCTGTAAGTAAAAAAGTGGCACCGCACACTATGCCCTCTTATCTGCCTAGATGACCACCCAATGGGGGTGGCATGCTGGAGGAGTGTGTGTATGTGTGTATGTACAGTATGTGTGTGTGTGTATGTCTGTGTTTATGTGTGTGTGTGTGTGTGTGTGTGTGTGTGTGTGTGTGTGTGTGTGTGTGTGTGTGTGTGTGTGTCTGTCTGTCTGTCTGTCTGTCTTTATGTGTGTGTGTATGCGTTGAACATCACTATGTATAGTGTGTGTTGTTGTTGTTGCGTGTGTGTGTGTGTGTGACCGCGTTGGCGAGTGGCACGTGCGTGCTGGGGTGTGCGAGTGTGTTCTTCTTGTGTGTGGAGGTGTGTGTGGTCTGCTTGATGGTCTGGGCGTAGAGCTCGTCGCGCAGGGCGGGCAGGTCCAGGCAGGTCTGCAGCAGGCCCTGGATGAGGGGGATGGGCTCTGCCACAGACTCCAGCTGCTGCAACCCGCTGAACAGACGCACGGCCTCCTCGCGCACGCTCCGGTAGCCCTTGCCTCGCACCTCTGCATGTACACACACACCACGGGGGTGGGAATTAGCTTTGCAACATCCTTTACCAGCCACTGACAAATAAATGGTAAAAAAAAATATCAGCCCCTCAACAGCAAATCTTTATTTTGTGTCCGAAATCTACCAGCCGCTTGTATATTTAACAAGCATGTGGCTGGTGCCAATTTCCCTGAAGCACACACATACATACACACAGACACACACACACATACATACACACACACACACACATACAGACAGACAGACAACATATGCACAAGCAGGTGTATACACACACACACAAACACGCATACAAACACAACACACCAACAAAGACAGAGTTTTGATTTTTTTTTTTGTAAGTATTTGTTCTACACAATGGGGACCTATCTTCATTGTGTGTGTGACAGAGAGAGAGTGAGAGGGTGTATGTTTGTGTGTGTGTGTGTAAAAGAGCAGTGGTTAAGTTGGCTTTTGTAAGGAGGGGGAGACCTTCTTTACTCACCGTGGTCAATATCTCACTCTATCGTATTACTACAAATACTGTAGCAGAGGGAGCTCAGCTCTGTCTGGCTGTACTGCCAAGGTGAGGAGGTGGAGCTGAGCTCCGGAGGGCTCAGGCCCAATTTAAACTGTGTGTAAGAGATTGAGAGATATGGTGTGTGTGTGTGTGTGTGTGTGTGTGTGTGTGTGTGTGTGTGTGTGCATATGCATGTGTGTGTTAGCTTGTGTGTGCGTGTGTGTGTATGTATGTGTGTGCGTACGTGTGTGTGCACGTGTGTGTGTGTGTGTGTGTGTGTGTGTGTGTGTAGCCTGCATGTGTGTACATATGGTAGGTACTCACGCATGTGCTCCAGACTGCCGTAGGGCAAGGGCAGTAGTGGGGCGTACAGGGGGACTGGCTGTACCTCAGGATGGCATTGTGCTCATAAATATGCTCCACTACCTCGGGGTTAAACTTGTTCTCCTGATGACAGAGAGTGATAGAGAGAGAGAGAGATGGGGAGATGGGGGAGAGAGATAAAGATCTCAGAACAGAACAAGTGTGCACTCATTTGCACTTATTTTTTTATATATGTCATCGACAGACAGAGAGGTATTTGTATGTGTGTGTGTTAGTGTACGGTTGTTTATCTGTGTGTATGTACATATTTAACATATGTGTGTCTGTGTGTGGGCGTAGGCCACATAGGCTTAGCCTGTGCCTACCCACTTGTCAATCAGGCCCACCCAATCAGAAGTTTTGTTACTAGAGTGTTACTAGTCATAAAAATAAGCTGTGGTTTGGGCTAGGCACACCTGTTTTTTCAGCTTCATTTTATGATTTCTGACTATGACTATGGTGTATGTGTGTGTGTGTACATACTGAACATATGTGTGTGTGTTTGTGTGCTTGTTTGTGTGTGTGTGTATGTGTGTGTTAGCGTACCTCTATGTCCCGTATGAGGGTCTGTGTGGGCGTTTCCAGGGGGGCTTGCTATCGATGACCTTCTGGATGGCACAGGCCCAGTGCATGGCCTCATTAAAGTGCCGTGTGAACAGCCTGTAGCAGTGCTTCCTTCCAAACACACACAGGCTCCAGTAACCTACGCACACACACATACACGCACGCGCACACACATACACGTACACGCACACACACACACACCCCACAGACACACACATACATGTGCACACACACACACATGCACATACATAATGACACAATGACACAATGTCATTATCCATTATATTGTTGTAACACACTTTCTATAACACATATAATGTAAGACCAGTACAGGCGTAATAAGTAAATCTTCAAGTCTTCCAGCATAACTGCAGAGATCTGTAGGACAATGTACACTTCAGTGGGTACGAGTGACCTATGAATTAGGAGTATACACACTTACATGTGCTTGTCAGGCTCGGTGAGGCTCGTGTGTGCATGTGTGTGTGTGTGTAGAACATGCATACACCTGTATCTCAGCTTTCTAGGCACAGGTGACCTTTATGTCTGTTCACCTGCATGTACTTGTCAGGCTAGGTGAGGCTTGTGTGTGCGCGTGTGTTTGTGTGTGTGTGTGTGTGTGTGTGTGTGTGTGTGTGTGTGCATATGTGTGTGTGCATATATGTGTATGTGTGTGTGTGTGTGTGTGTGTTGTGTACACATGTAGGCCTGTGTGTATGTGTGTGTGTGTGTGTGCTCACCTGTCTTGCGGTAGGTGTGTTTGTCGGGCCAGAGCACGCAGCAGAGGCTGGTGAGCACCAGGCTGCTGAGGGTCTGCTGGGAGAGCGGCCCGCTGCTGTAGTCCAGAGAGTCCTGGCTCAGCCGGAACCAGAACCGCTTCAGCCGACACCAGCCACTGCCCATCTCACGGTACAGCCAACCTGCGCACACACACACACACACACACACACACACGTTAATTCATGATAATCATTTTACCGACCATTGGCCATACCTACACACATGTGCATGTGCACACACACACACACACACACACACACACACACACACACACACACACACACACACACACACTAATTCATGATAATCATTTTACCAACCATTGGCCATACCTACACACATGTGCATGTATGCACACACACACACACATACACATACACAAATACACACAGAGACATCCTTACATTTACTTATGATCGTGCATTTAATATAAATATAAATATAAATATAAATATAAATATAAATAATAAAGAAATAACCAGGCCGATCTCACAAGCCAAGAGGCCAAACAACTACATGAACTCATTAATGGTTATGACTTCTGCAAATCCGCTGTAGTTCATATTACACAGCATCCTTCATAAGCAACAAATCAAAGGGGAAGAGGGCTGCGTTTGACCCAGTGAGTCTCTGTAGCACACAGCAAACATGCCCCCTCCACACAGGCCACCATTCACAGCCACTGCCACACCCCTGCAGCTGGCACTGCTGACGACAGGGACTCCCCGGCCCCGGGCCCTCGGGCATCGGGATATTGACACACAGGCACAGGCACACAGCGGACACGTGCGAAACACCCTCCCAGTTGCCATGCCAACCCCTCGCCCTCAGTGGGCCTCAGCCAGTGAGTTTTTTCCCTCCTAAACAATCACACAGCATTGCTGTCACCGCCACCGCACCCACCCCTGCCCACATCCACATCCACATCCACATCCGCACCCGCGCCTGACCTCTGAAATGGAGCTTTTAGGGAAAGTTTTGTTCAGAAAATGTTAATGTTATGTTGATAGTGTGTACACTTTTTGCCAAGTGCTCACTGCACCTGTGTTTTATTAAGGCTGCACGATATTAGGAAAATGTGTGGTGTGTGATAATCACATGGGTGAATGTTGGGATGACGACGTGATTTACGATAAATAAACAAATGCCTGAAAATGCAGTTTTAACGTCTTTTACCTTGGTCTTCACCGCTAGACCCTAGACAGTGAGCAGCCTGTGCCATGGGTAGGTGGGCATTACCAACAGCAGGGCTCCTATATTTCGATATGAGTAGCATGAAATCATATTTTACATAAATGTACTATTTATTGCTAAGCTATATGTTGCGATATGTCTGTTGCAATAGAGTATGTTGTGCTAATTTCAATATATTGGGCAGCATTAGTCTTTATATCACCCTTCCCTTTACACCCGTTTCATTCCTTTTAAATGTAGCTACCTGACATGCCACCTATTTCCACCCCACCACCACCAAGATCGGTTCTTGGTCAGCAGTCTGGGGGTTGGGCTCTGCTCCAGCTCTCTGACAGTGGCAGAGACTGTAAAGGTCTCGGTGCTCCAAACCCTGGACTGCAGAGACCTTGACCTGCACCAAAGGTCTTTTAATATCACACACTGTAAGCTTTCTAGTTGTAAAATCCTTCAGAGGTTAAACTGGTTAACATTATTTTCTGTGTTTTACTGTTTTTATTGTATTTTTAAAGTGCCTTTGGGTGTTTTGAAAGGCACTTATAAATAAAATTATTTTATTATTATTAGTAGTAGTATTATTACTACTCCTACTACTACTACTATTACTGTTGTTGTTGCTGTTATTATTATTATTATTGTTGTTGTTGTTGTTGTTGTTGTTGTTGTTGTTATTATTATTTCTCGGGTAGGACAGCCAGCTGCCTCTGGATCTCTGAGTGCTGGTGCACTGGGTCTGTTCCCTGCCTGTCTTTCCCTCATGTCTGCCCAGGATGGAACAGCACAGCAGGGACTCAGCGTGGCAGGACTCCCATGTCTGCCCAGGATGGAACAGCACAGCAGGGACTCAGCGTGGCAGGACTCCCATGTCTGCCCAGGATAAGACTGGCACAGCAGGGACTCAGTGTGGCAGGACTCCCATGTCTGCCCAGGATGGAACAGCACAGCAGGGACTCAGCGTGGCAGGACTCCCATGTCTGCCCAGGATGGAACAGCACAGCAGGGACTCAGTGTGGCAGGACTCCCATGTCTGCCCAGGATAGGACTGGCACAGCAGGGACTCAGTGTGGCAGGACTCCCATGTCTGCCCAGGATAGGACTGGCACAGCAGGGACTCAGTGTGGCAGGACTCCCATGTCTGCCCAGGATGGGATTGGCACAGCAGGGACTGAGTGTGGCAGGACTCCCATGCCTGCCCAGGATGGAGCCAGTGTGGCAGGACTCCCATGTGTGACCCACAGCCCTGCTAAACTGAGCCGGTATCTCCCATGCACCGCGCCATGCCGAACCACGTTGCGGCGTCTATTTGTTCTATGTTCGGAGTGCAGGCTCAGTACACTTCGTCCCTATAAATTCTCTTTTTAGACTAAGAGTGTACATGCTACCGTGTGTGTATGTGTGTGTCTGTCTGTGTTTGTGTCTGTGTGGACATGTTCCTGTGTGTGTATGTGTTTGTGTTTGTGTATGTGTCTGTGTCTGTGTGGACATGTCCCTGTGTGTGTATGTCTGTGTCTGTCTGTGTTTGTGTCTGTGTGGACATGTTCCTGTGTGTGTATGTGTTTGTGTTTGTGTTTGTGTTTGTGTATGAGTGTCTGTGTCTGTGTCTGTGTCTGTATGAACATGTCCCTGTGTGTGTGTGTGTGTGTGTGTGTGTGTGTGTGTGTGTGTGTGTGTGTGTGTGTGTGTGTGTGTGTGTGTGTATGTGTGTGTGTGTGATGAGGTGATGACGGCACCCCCACAGATTTAGATTTAGCAATTATGCTGCGCTTCGAATGATGACATCAAACCATAAAGAAAAGAGGCACGGCCACAAGAGAGGCGGGGAGGAGAAAGAGGGGGATGAAGAGGAAGAGGAAGAGGAGGAGGAATGACGTTGGCAGACGAAGACCTCAGAGGGTCTTTTAAGGAGCCAGCCGGCAGGACTGCCTGTACAGTACACCATCAAGATGGACGGCTCTGGCTGCTAAAGCCTATGACACATCGCATCTCTTAATCAGCCTGCTGAAGACGACAACGTCTACATTAGCACAGACTCTGCAGGAGGCAGAAAAAAACAGCTTGGGGTTAAGAGAAGGCTGCATTCTGTGTTAAGTCATAATGGAGACCACAGCAAGATGAATGTGGAGGCGACAAAATGTTCAAAGCCCGTGAGGAAAGAGCTGAGCAGCACACAGAGGTTTCTCTGAGGGTAAACGTATGTGAAAAGGCGCATGCTTTTTTATATCCGAGCACAGATATGATCTTTGGCTTTTTCCAACCAATTCTTGATGTGATTTCATAGTGTTCAATGGCCTTTCATCAAATACGCCTATCGATTTACTGAGATTCTGCAGCAACCTTGACTTAGACTGAGAGAGAGAGAGAGAGAGGGAGAATGAGAGAGAGACAGAGACAGATGGAGAGACAGAGAGAGACAGAGAAAATACTGCATTCACAGATACACAAACGCACATACAGTACACTCCATGAAATGGAGACAGGTGAGAGAGAATACACACATGCCACTTCCACACTCACATAGACACACACATACAAATAATGATGGGTGGGCCTAAATATCCTTTTTAAGGATTATCCAACTAACATCAATAGTATTCAGCACATGCACTGGGTATTCATTATCATCAAGCCTATTATATGGCTGAATGCAGAGAGCAATTAAACCAATCGGTGCCTATCTCCTCAGAAAGGCCATTCATCTCTATGAGCGGCACCAGAGTCAGAGACTCTTTAAAAGCTCCACACATGACATCCTGACACAAGCCTGCCTCACACGCCTGCCTGCAGAAGCGAGGCGAAAAGAGAAAAGGCCAGAAAAGAGAAAGAAAGAGTGAGAAGATAGAAGTATAGGGGGAAAAAGATACAAGAATGCCCAATCACGGATCCCGTGTCATCAGATAATAAGCATCTAATTGGGTCAAATCTCTCATTTTAGTTCACTTTTTTTTTTCTTCAGGGCTGTGCAGTGCATATATATCTTTCAGATACCGTCTTAGGCTGACTTCTATTAAATGAAGCAAATACATAAATAAATAAATAAATAAAGACCCAGAGAATAATACTGGTAAATCTAAGCACAGTTTGAGATGACTGCTCTAATTGGCTCTCAGAGTGTGGGCCCTGATGAAGCACTGCTGTGGAGGGGGTAAAATAACGGCCTGATTTTGCAGCCAATTAGATTCACTCACGTGAGTAACAAACCACACATGACACTCTGATGCCAGTGAGTCACATAGCACAGAGTTTTATTGCACACTGATAAGAGGAAGTTCTATAGAGCACTGTTTTATTACACTCTCATAACAGCGAGGTCCTATTGCACACTGTTCTATTACGCTCTAATAACAGTTAGTCCTATAGCGCACTGTTCTATTACGCTGTAATAACAGTTAGTCCTATAACACACTGTTCTATTATATTCTAATAACAGCGAGTCTAATAGCACACTTCTATTACATTCTAATAACAGTGAGTCCTATAGCACACTGTTCTATTACGCTCTAATAACAGTTAGTCCTATAGCGCACTGTTCTATTACGCTCTAATAACAGTGAGTCCTATAGCACACTGTTCTATTATGCTCTAATAACAGCGAGTCCTATTGCACACTGTTCTATTACATTCTAATAACAGCGAGTCTAGTAGCACACTTCTATTACATTCTAATAACAGTGAGTCCTATAGCACACTGTTCTATTACGCTCTAATAACAGTTAGTCCTATAGCGCACTGTTCTATTACGCTCTAATAACAGTGAGTCCTATAGCACACTGTTCTATTATGCTCTAATAACAGCGAGTCTAATAGCACACTGTTCTATTACGCTCTAATAACAGCGAGTCCTATTGCACACTTCTATTACATTCTAATAACAGTGACTCCTATAGCACACTGTTCTATTACACTTTCATAACAGCACTAATACAGTGAATCCTATAACACACTGTTCCTATTATGCTCTAATAACAGTGAGTCCTATTGCACACTGTGTTATTTTTATGTATTTCAATTCTATTCTTATATTCTGTGTCTCTATGCATCTGTTGTTGGCTGCTCCAAACGACGACATCTCACTACACTTCGTACAGTGACAATAAAGACCTCTACTCTTCTAGTCTTCCATTACACTCTAATAACAGCGAGTTCTTTAGTATAGACTTTTATGATGTTACGCTAACAGGGGTCCCATACCACACTGTTTTATTATGCTCTGATGACAGCGAGTCCTATAGTGCAGGGTTTTAATAATGTCTTTGTTTTGTACCTTTGTTGAATTTGTCTTTTTGTATTCTTGCTTGTGCTTTTCTTTCTATTTTTGTCTTCTTTGACAGTCCACCTGTGGTCTATGTCATCTTTGTACTTTAGTTGTACTTGTTGTTGGCTATCTTGGCCAGGACTCCCTGGAAGATGAGATATTATATCTCAATGGGCCCTTTCTGAATAAATGAAGGTCAAATAAAAAAAATAAAAACTACTAGAGTGCAGGGTTTTATTACATTTTGATGACTTGATGACTAAGTCCTATAGCAAAGAGTTCTCCAGATTCTCCCTTTCTCTGTCTGTTCTCAATCTCTCTCTTTCTCACACACACTCACACATGAGCACACACACACATTCACATCACACACACACACACACACACACACACACACACACACACACACACACACACACACACACACACACACACACACACTCATACATACACTAATATAGAGTACATACACTAACACAGCACACACAAACTAATACACACATACGCTTAGCTTTTTTAAGAACACATTTAGAATTCAGCACTGAGCCATTGCTCTATTACCACGGTCACGGGCCGGGAAAAGCCGATTAATTGGCCTTTCTTGTGGGACGCTCACAAACAAAAGCGGCCTAATCAGAGACCCCGGGGTTGTGGGGGAAAGAGATACAGAGCTGTTATCTCTGCCCAGCATTGTGTCCCCTCCCAGCTGTGGGCTGCGTCACCACAATACGCACAATATGGTCAGGTCTGCTTTTCTTCAGCGCCTCTTTTCTCATCCTCGCAGGGACGGTTGTCCCTGGCAACCCATCCACAAAAGAAACCAGGTCAAGTCCCACCCACCGGGGCCGGTCGCAGCCAATCAGAATGCGGCTAGCCCCCCCGCTTACTCGCAGCATGTGGAACTCTATAGATCTCTGATGGATTTATTGTGGGGTTGACATGATACAGAGTGTATGAAAACACACACACACACACACACACACACACACACACACACACACTCACAAAACATGCAGGGACATTCACATACACACACAGTCACAGATAAAATCACACACACACACACACACACACACACACACACACACACTCACACACACAGACACACACACACACACACAAACATACGCAGAAAACATGCAGGCACATTCACATACACACACACACACACACACACAGTCACAGACAAAACCACTAACACATACACATGCACACACACACACACACACACATACATACACACGCAAACACACACACACAAAAGCAGCCTGCTCGCCTCCCTGACATAACAAGGACCCCGCGGAGAAACCTCAGCTGGCGTAATGAAGGGAGAGCTGCCAGACCGAGCTGGTTTGCGTCCGACTCCGGAGGGTGCACAAAGGGGGCCTGTCTAATCCTCTGCCGGGAAAAGGGGCCTGGGCCGCAGGAAAAACCTCTTGAATGCATCCCTCTCCCTCTCCCTCATCCCTCCCTCTCCCTCCACCTCCGCCTCCCTGCCCTCCCATTCATCCACCCACCCAGCACCCACCCCCAGCCCCACTAAAGCCCTTGTAAATCTGCAAACGCTTTCCCATACGGAGACAGACCGTCAGCAGACAGACCTCAGACAGGATGGAGAAACAGGAAAATAAATACACCAAAACAGAAAATAAATAAATGATTAATAAATAATAAATAAATAAAAGTGCACAGATATACGACCATGGACCAAGCCCTTGGGCCCATGAGCAGAAACCCACCACTCAGTCAGTCCTAAGCGTAAGGTCAGTGTCAACATGTGTTTCTTAATGCACTCTGGTGCAGCACATCACCGGAGGATATATTTCTGGGACGGAGCCATTCTGCTGGTACAGGGGCTACATGTGTGCAGCCTTTTGGGCCTGGGGTGGGGTTGGGGGTCGGGGGAGGTATTTTGACTGCGGTATCACTTGGAATATGTGGACCAGATGACGAGGGTCCCATGCGGTGGACCCTGTCCCCAAAGGGTGGCTTTGCTGTGCTGTGTAACCAGAGTCACACGTGAACCCCAGGCGACTGCTGCTGGAGGAGGCAGCAAATCATCATGCGGTCATAGTCACAGACACAGTCACACTCACAATCACAGTCACAGTCACAGTCACACTCACAGACACACTCACACTCACAGACATAGTCAGACACACTCACAATCACACTCCCAGTCACAGTCACACTCACACTCACAGTCAGTCACAGACACAGACACAGTCATAGTCATAGTCACACTCACACTCACAGTCAGTCATAGTCACAGTCACAGTCGCACTCACAGTCACAGTCACACTCACACTCACAGTCAGTCACAGACACAGACACAGTCATAGTCATAGTCACACTCACACTCACAGTCAGGCATAGTCACACTCACAGTCGCACTCACAGTCACAGACACAGACACACTCATACTCACATTCACACTTACAGTCACACTCACAATCACACTCACCCTCACAGACACACTCACACTCACAGTCAGTCATAGTCACACTCACAATCACACTCACCCTCACAGACACACTCACACTCACACTCACAGTCACAGTCACAGTCACACTCATAGTCACAGTCACAGTCACAGACACTAACACAGACACACTCATACTCACAGACATAGTCAGACACAGTCACAGTCACACTCAGTCACACTCACAGATACACTCCTCACAGACACACACACACTCAGTTACACTCACAGACACACTCACAGATACACTCACAGACACACACACAGTCACAGACACACTCACAGTCATACTCACACCCCCTTGCAGAGACAGCTGCTTATGGGCTTGCTCCCAAGTTAAGCACCTCAGCTCAGACAGAAAAAAACAGAAGGAGAGAAAGAGAGAGGGAGGGAGGGAGGGAGGAAGAGACAGTCAGAGGAGAGGGAGGGGGAGAGAGAGAGAGGAAGGGAATAAGAGAGACAGAGGAGAAAGTTAGAGGCAGGAGGAAGAGAAAGAGAGAGAGGGGAAAGAGGAAAAGGATAGAGACGGTTAACAAGTTCTCATTAGACCCAGGGTCAATGATTCCCTCAAGAATGTGTCACACTTCATCAGATCGGCCAATATCACAGATAAAGTACATCCTGCTCCTTGTTACACCACTTTGATCTGCCGGAAGAGAGAGAGAGAGAGATGGAGTGAGATAGAGATACAGAGAGAGAGAAAAGACAAGAGAGGAAGAGAGAGAAAGAGAAGCACTGCATGAACAATGAGCAATAAAATGGCCATAACAGGGAGGGAGGAGTCCATTTTTTTTTTCATAACGAGACGCAGGAACATCTGAAGTGCTTCAGAAGGCAGGCGGGCCAGGCCAGCGTTTTCCATGTTTTTCCATAAATGGATTTCAGCCCCCACCGTGGACACAGAGAGGAAAAAAAGCGAAGTAGAGGAAAAAATATCTGCAATGTTGAGAACACAGTTCCTGTCTGCGGGGCTGTCCTTAGAGAGCACTGGCAGAGGGGCTCCACAGAGGTTTTGGTCAGCATTGTTATGCCGTCTGTGGCTGTGTGTGTGTGTGTGTGGTGTGTGTGTAGTGTGTGTGTGTGTGTGTGTGTGTGTTTGTGTGTGTGGTGTGTGTGGTGTTTGTGGTGTGTGTGTGTGTGTGTGTGAGAGAGAGAGAGAGAGAGAGGGAGAGAGAGAGAGGGAGAGAGAGAGGGAGGGCCTGCCCTCTCTACCCTCCTCTACCACCTCCCGCCCCCTCACAGACACACACACACACACACACACTCCACAAACACACACACACACACACACACCACAAACACACACACACACAGCCCTTACCACTGCAGTCTCTCCTGACTCTTTGCCAAGAGCCACCCAGGGAAAAAAAAAACTCAGCCCTGATGGCTCACACATGCATACACATGCGCATACACATACACACAGCTTCCTTCATTCTCCCCAGTGCTGCCTTTAAAGCAATGCCACTGTCTTGCAGCCATTTTGAACCCGTGAACCCCTCCCTCCACCCCTCACCCACCATCACCCCACCCCGTCCAACCCCGTCCAACC
>CM050213.1:9690000-9755000 GCA_027475355.1 Coilia nasus
CCAGCCGAGCAGAGAAAAGGCCACAGAGATTGCTGATTGATAAGATGTGGGAGAACGAGCGGCAGCCCCAAAACAAGCAGGCTACGGGTGTCCGTTTGCATGCACAAAGACAGTGGTGTTGAGATGGGTGGCCATCCAAACAGCAACAGCTTTTCTTTGCCAAACCCCTCCACCCAAGACACACACACACACACACACACACGCACACTGAGAGCCCCTTTCAGGCTGTAACACATGGTTTTCCAATTACAAACGTCGGGGGCTTCTTTTTTTTTCACTTCTTCCCCCCACCACCTCCTCCCCACTCTTCCAAACGGTCACCCTGTGATTGCAGGGATAGCAGCGTGATGCCTTCGCCATCTGAGCCACGTCCCTGGGGGACAAACATGGGAGGTAAATGACTTAAACCGAGACAACAGGTGTTGCTGCAGTTAACACGGGACGGAAACGTGCGCAGCGTACTGACAGCTTCCACTGCGACTCCTGAGCTACGGCTAACGCCGTGGCGGTAGTGGCTTTCTTCACCAGCGCAACGCTTTTGTGGTACATTGTGGTTTTTTTTTTTTAGAAATACAGTAGACTGTCCTCAATGCACCTTTTAGTCAGTTGTTTCTCCACACCTTCATGCTGTAGTCGTAGGCTATACACCAAGAACGGTTCTGTATGGGTGAGAGGCAGTTATTCTTTTTTTTTTCCCCTTCATCTTGGTGAAGGAAGCTCACATCTGCAGAACATATTGCTACTCGATACGCTAGGTGTTCGCTCCACTGCTGTGTGTGTGTGTGTGTGTGTGTGTGTGTGTGTGTGTTATAGTCGTCTCTCCGTTCGCTTCCTCTGCGGGCGACCCTGAGGGGGAAAGAATGGGACCGGAGGTGCAAGGGGAGGCGAGGGGTGACTGAGGGGGGTGACAGGGGGGGTGACTGGGGGGGGGGCGGGGGGGGTGTTTAGGAAGAGGACCGGCAGTCAGGTGAGTGCTGGTAACACCGGAGGTGAGAAACACGCTCCAGCAGCCAGTAGAGGAAACCCCCTCCCAACACCCACACACACACACACACACACACTCACCCACACACACACACACACACACACACACACACACACACCAAGGCCTTCAACCCATCCTCACACCCATACACACACACATACACACCCACCCACACACACACACACACACACACACACACACACACACACACACACACACACACACACACACACACACACACCAGGGCCTTCAATCCATCCTCACACACACACACATACCATGAGCGAGTCTGCAGACACCAGGAACTATCCCGCAGCCTACAAATGCAAACATACAAGTACAAGTGTCATAATTGAAATAATATTTCAAGCGTCTCAAGACAGCCTTGTTTTTTTTTTTTTTTTTTTCCGGCATGAATAGTTGAGTGAGAAGCTGAGAGCACATATGGCTTTTTCAGAGCCTGGGAGCATAGGACATGAACCGCCGCAAATATTACATTCTGCGCTCGCTCCGGTGGATCTGTGTGCTGTGTTCTGTTCTCTTGATGGAAGGGACCAGGACCTTCTGGTCGCCTGACTCATTTTCCACCAAATTGTTTGGTAATTAAAGGCCTCGCCAGCCCAAGCCCCAGAACGACCCCGGACAAGCGCAATATGTGGCCACATTCCACATCAATGCAACAACATCTAATAATCCATGAGCCCTAGCAACAATGGCTCCCAACTCCACTCCCTCCCCTCCCAACCCATAAATCATCTTCATATGCAGTGACACTACACAGGGCACACTTATTACCATGTCAGGGACAATTAGAAGAAGGGAAAACAAAACTCTGATGGGGAGAAGGCTTTTCGGGTCGCGTTAACAGCACAAATTGGGATCTGGGTGAGATGTAATCAGATTGTCCTTTTTTTTTTGCTTCCTCTTACGGACAAAAGGAGCCGTTTGGCAGGCAAAGAGACTATCAAGCGGCAGAGTTAGCAGCTGTGGCCCAGGCCTCATGTGGACACACTGATGCGGACACTGAGAGTGGCAGAGGGGGTCAGGGGTTGGTCACGTGACTGAAATGAGAACGAGGGTCCTGCCATTGGCTCTCTGTTGCTAGCAGAGGCAGCAGCGGGGGGAGGGAGGGGGGGTGGGTGGAAGAGAGAGGGGGCTGCTGGGATGCCTGGGCCTCCCTCACGCCCACGTCGACTTCCTACAATCACAAGCAGATGTGGCCTTGCAAAGGCTCTGCAAACGCTTGCTCACTCACTCTGTCATCCATGGGGGTGATATTGTGGAGGAGTTGGGGGTGGGATTGGGGGGTTGGGGTTGGGGTTGGGTATTGCGACTTTGAATCCAAAGCAGGCATGACTGAAAGACCCCCCCCTGCATACAAACCCTTCTCTCTTTCAGTCTCTCTCTCTCTCGCTCTCTCTGTCTGTCAAAAAAAACACACTTGAGAGGGTCTCTTCACAGGCTGGCACACTTGCGCTTCTGACAACAAGTATCCATTTCCAACCCAAAGCCGCAGCGAGGCAGAACATCAAAGTCCAACCCAGACGCAGCAACTCCCGAGTCATGCAGCACAGCGGCACAGCACCAGGCCCCAGAATATGTTTTTTTCCCCCATAAAACGGCAACAATGGCCCCACTAATGTGGTTAACCGCATGCTTCCCCTTTGAAGTGGGCACGGGCCACTGCACTGCTGCGCTAAGCTGCGCCGAGCTGAGCTGGGCACACATGCTCACATATGGCTCCCACAGTTGCCACTGCTGCTGCTGCTTCTATTAGGGCAACCTGGGCTCCAGGTGGAGGCGGGGAGGCGGGGAGGGGGACTAGCCTGGTAAACCAGCCCCTCGTACTTCATTTCATTTTGTATAGAGGGTCTTGAGAAACGATTTCTTCCTGGAGATGTGGACTCTGTTGAAGTTTCAAACAAGTGGCTCTGCCTTTACCCAGTCGCTAACGCCTGGTCGTCACGTATGCAATTAGCCTACCTACGCACTACAATTCAGATGTAGCACACAAAGTAAACGTCATGGGTAACGAACACACCCTCTGTTCGCTGATTGGATCGGTCTTGCTGGGGCCGACTACATGACCTTCAAGAGATTCCGGTCCAGACCCTCTGTACAAAATGAAATGAAGTACGAGGGGCGGGTTTACCAGGCTAGGACTCTGCTGAAGTTTTAAACAAATGGCTCTGCCTCTACCCAATCGCTAACGTCTGTTCGTCACATATGCAATTAGCCTGCCTATGCACTACAATTTAAATGTAGCACACAAAGTCAACGTCATGGCTCACGAACACTCCCTCTGTTCGCTGATTGGTCCTCATACATGAATTTCAACAGCAGCGACTCCAGACCCTCTGTACAAATTGAAATAAAGTACGAGGTGCTGGTTTACCAGGCTAGGGTTGAAACAGGGCCACGCATGTGTATCAGACACCCAAGACTGCCTCTCGTTCCTATGCAGGTGAAGCAGGTGGTGGAGGTGGTAGTTGAATAAGGGTGGGGCCGAGGTGTGTCGGGGGAGGGGAGTGGGGGGAAACGCGAGAACGTAATTTATCACGCTGACTGATGCTCTGTGACGGGCACGGCTGCTTAGGGGAGAGGAGCTGGGAAGGCTGCCGGGGCGATGAGGATGCGGATACGATTGGGCGTAATCACCATTCAACATGGCCCCCAATCACTGCCTCCCAAGGTGCTTTCTAGAAGCCCCATCTTTCATTGATGAATTATCAGTTAGTGGCAGTTCCCACAAATTGTGTGGAGAAGGGGGAGGATGTGTGTGTGTGTGTCTGTATGTGTGTGTGGATATGTGTGCGTGTGTAGTGGGGGTGTGTATGCGTGTGTGTGTGTGTGTGTGTGTGTGTGTGTGTGTGTATGCGTGTGTGTGTGTATGTGTGTGTGTATGTGTGTGTGTGTGTGTGGTAGGGGTGTGGAGTCATTAGGCCCCACTGGGCCTTGTTATTGGGGTCGTGATTTGATATGCTGAGCAGTGCAGCGATAAATAAGGTAGTGTACTAGGTAAACCTGCAGTAATCAGTGGGAAGTGGTATCAGGAGAGGAGAATCGCACTGCGCATCATATTTCAGCACACTCAGCCAACACATGCACCCCCCCTTTCCAGTACGCCGCCTCTCCTCACCCCTAGTGAAAGGTGAGTGTGTGTGTGTGTGTGTGTGCGCGTGTGGCTGGGTGGGCGTCTGCACCTGCAGAATGGGCATATGCATGTGGGTGGGTGTGTAACTGTTTGTTTGTGTGTGTATGTGTGTGTGTGTGTGTGTGTGTGTGTGTGTGTGTGTGTGCGACTGTGTGTGTGTGTGTGTCTGCACATCTGTATATGTATGTGTGTGTGAATGTGCATGTGCGTGTGGGTGGGTGGGCCGTTCCATTTATATGTGTGTGCGTAACTGTTTGTTTGTGTGTGTGTGTGTGTGTGTGTGTGTGTTCGCGCGCGTGCATGTGCATCTGCGTGTGTGTGCGTTTGTGTATGTGTGTGTGAATGTTAATTTGCATGTGTGTGTGTGTGGGTGGACGGTTTAATTTATATGTGTGTGCGCAACTGTTTGTTTGTTTGTGTGTGTGCGTGTGTGTGTGTGTAACTGTTTGTTTGTGTGTGAGTGTGTGTGTGTGTGTGTGTGTGTGTGTGTGTGTGTGTTTGTGCGAGGGAACACTTGCATGCGACCAAATGTCTATCTGTCAGTTGTTGTTGTTGTTGTGTGTGGGTGTGCATCCGCAGAAGACAGAGAGGCAGATACGTAAATGAGATTGTCGAATCAATCTTCGTGAAAATGCTTCAACGCTCATCTGTGGCACCTCATCATCAGCGGGGATGTTGCCATAAAGCCACCAAATGCCTCCGCGCAGATGAGCAATTTGTCATAAGCACTTCGCCAGCCTAAGCCACTGGGGAGGAGGACAGACTATCTGTTGTGCCTGAGACTCCAGCAAACTGCGGCAAAACAAAAGAAACAAAAAAAAAACGGCTTCCGAAAGCTTTGTAAACAGTGTCAAAACCGGAGCTATCATCTTCATTTGTTCTCCTCTGCATTTCTTTGGGGAGTAAACTAAAACGTGTGAAGAGAACCTTTTTTTGAAAAAGCATCCGATCTAAAGGCCACAACAAAAACCCCTGGCAGGTCACAGTAAGGCCTACTCATGAAAACTGTGAAGGCTTTAAAGGGGGGTGTGGGGGAGGGAGTTTGGATAAAAAGGAAGACAGCAACGGCCTCTGAGCCAATGCTCCATTCAGGACCCAGAGGAGAGCATCTACCGACAGAACGGACGCCTTGTTATCCTGGTGAATACTTCCTAATAGCCATGAAGGTCTGGCCTGGGAAAAGTCACTGCTTAATGAAATAGGGGGAGTGAGAGAGAGGGAATGAGAGAAAGTGAGAAAGAGGGGGAGAGAGAGAGAGAAGGAAAGAGAGACAGAGAGGGAGAGAGAGAGAGAGAGAGAGAGAGAAAGAGAGGGAGAGAGAGAGAGGGAGAGAGAGAGAAAGAGAGGGAGAGAGAGGGGGGAGAGAGAGAGAGAGAGAGAAAGAGAAGGAGAGAGAGGTTTTGCATGTGTCTTGAGGCAAGGCTCCCGGTCCAGTGACAGAGAGATGTACGAGCATGTAATCCGCATGCACTCAGCACTCAGGAGGGGCAGAGGGGCAGTTTACAGCTCTAGGTGCTGGATTAATGAGCGCGCGTGAACGCCTCTCTGTCCCCCAACGCAGTGTGTGAAAACTGCCCTCTGCCCCACATTTCCTTCTTCCAGCTTTCTCTCTCTCTCCCTCTCTGTCTCTCATTTTCTCTCTTTCTACCTCTCTTTCCCCCTCTCCCTCTCTCTCTCTCTGTCTGTCCCTTTCTCTCTTTCTCTCTACCTCTATTCCTCCCTCTCTCTGTCCCTCCCTCTCCCTGTCTTTGTCTCTCTCTGTCTCTCTTTCTCTATTCTTCCCCCTCTCTACCACTCTCTCTCTCTCTCTCTCTCTCTCTCTCTCTGTCTTTTCGTCTTCCAAGTGGGGCGGGTTTCCGTTGTCAGGCCTGGCGTGGCCATTTGTGCTGGCATTGCTGAAGGTGTACTTAATGGCGCAGGCTCTGCAGCGACCTGCACCGCTGTTGCCATGGATATGCCTAGTAAAGACCAATCGGAGAGAGCCCTCAGAAATCCATCTGGAAAGAGGTTAACTGAAAGGTGCACTGAACTCGCATCAATACAATTACTATAAACATGCACTTCATTTACCATGACAAGCAAGTACATATTTTATATAAAAATTGATTGAGGGAAATAAACACACACACACTTGACATTTGTATCCAATCTGTACATGGCAGAAGTTATAGATGGACAAAGCTGACCTATTAAGTGAGCTGTAAAAAATCCACTGCAGACACATGAGAGTTTAGTTCATGTTCACTTGTGTGGTGAAGTACAGACATGGGCAAGGTGACTCACAGTGGCCCATACTCTACAGTGGCAGCTATTTTGAGGGACAGGAAGCCTAGTGGACCGCTGTGACTGGGAGCCCACACTCTCTGCTTCCCTTATCAACTCTCTCCACTAACACGACACAACATCCTCTTGCTTCAGCCGCAGCAGGACAAAAGAAGTGGGACATGACAAATCCACTTCATACACAGACACATTCACAGACACACACACACACACACACACACACACACACACACACACACACACACACACACACACACACACACACACATATACATACACATGCATGTATGTACACACACACACACACACACACACACACACACACGTACAGACACACACATACACACACACACACACACACACACACACACACAAACACACACACACAAACATGTACAGACACACACACACACACACACACACAGCGAAACTGCAGACCATCGTCACACCTCTCGTCCGCCGAGGCTGATTCTCTTCCACAAACAGCTAAGCTAAGCCCTCATCTATTGTTACTGAGAACATCAATTTCCTCCTCAGCAGGCAGTGCCACAACTGTGTCTCAGTCCACCTCCGACTGGAACCATATTTCTTCATCACAGAGGCAGGGAGGGATTGGGAGAATAGAGAAGAGAGAAGGAGAGAGAGCAGGGAAGAAAATGAAAGGAGATGCACAGAGAGGAAGAGACAGACAGAGAGAGAGAGGAGAGAGAGTGAAACACAGAGAGAGGAAGATAGAGACAAACAAAGACAGAGAGAGAGAGAAAAAATCCCTTTGGCAGGGAGGATCTCTGGGAGTGAACCCTTACTGGGCCTGTCTCAGAGCGCCTGCCAAAGAAGGAAATGGAGCAGAGGGAGAGAGGGAGAGAGTGAGAAAGGGAGAGGTGGATGGGGGGAAGGAGAGAAGGGGGCAGGGAGAGATATCTCCCAGAGGGTCAGATAACAAGAAGGTAGCTTCCTGGCCTTACAGCTTTTCAATTAGGGAACTGCTCTGTGCGCATTCCAACCAGCCAATCTCCAGAGTTCAAAGAGCACAGGCATCAACAGCCCCCCCCCCCCCCCAGCCCAGGTCGCAAAGGCGTTCATTTGGAGAAGCACTCAGGTAAGCCTAACAGAGTGCCCTCTCATTGTCTCCCCTCACATCCTCCAAAAAACAATTACCACTTAAGCGAACCTTTACGTTAAAGCAACACTAAGTAGTTTTCGTCTTTGGTCGCCCCACAGGTTGCAAGTGGAGTTGTCTCTCATTCGAACTACAGGGACTACGGCCCGTCCTCCAAACTTACTAAGTTCCTTTCACCCACTTACAACTTGATGATTTTGGAGACATTATTTTAAGGTTAAGAAAACTACTTTGTGTTGCTTTAATGATTATATTTCTTTCTAATGAGTTAGCAAAATTTCACTCATTTTCAGCACCTTACTGTCAATTTGCTCACAAGGGTGATGAGAGGCAATCATGATGACAGGTGTCTTCTCACGTGTCTGGTGGGTGTCATATTTTTCTGACGCGGCTACAGCCTTTGCTACAGTATTTAACCTCTTATTAAAAGCACACACAGGTTTGGCTGAGCACCAGCGAGACGCTTGACAGTGCTCCAGTAGGCTTCCTCACCCTGTCATGTCAAACAGGCTCCTGTAGCCGGGGAGGTCGTGAACCAGGAACATGCACCTGCATACGAAGCAGCGCTCTCTTCAGAGCACTTCTCTGCCCAACCGGGAGGCTCAAATTACGCAGCCAGAGTGATGACCAGGAGGAGGTTTGTAGGGAGCCCAGAGAGATAGAGACAGAAAGAAAGAAAGAAAGAATGAAAGAAAGAAAGCAAGAAAAAAAGAAAGAAAGATAGAAAGAGACAGAGAGAAGGGGAGAAGAGAGAGAGAATGCATCAAGAGAAAAGCAGAGAGAGATAGAGAGAAAAAGAGAAAGACGAGGTGGGGGTGTGAGTCTGGCCCTGGTTTGCTGGGTGTAATGGTATTTTCTGATGAGCTGGCCATTTCCCCAGCATGCATGTACAATGGGGTGGGGTTGTGTGTGTGCATTTGTGCATGTGTGTGTGCATGTGTGTGTGTGTGTGTGTGTGTGTGTGTGTGTGTGTGTGTGTGTGTGTGTGTGTATGTGTGTGTGCGTTTGTGTGTAGGGGGGTTAGGGCAGGTCTGGGCGCAGGGCCGTTTATCTGGGCTCCTCCCCTGCTCCTGACATCTCAAGGCAAGGGCAGCGCTCTGTCACTGCCTCTCTCCGCCAGATACACACACACACACACACACACACACAAACACACACACACACACACACACACACACACACACACACACACACACACACACAGGCAGCAAGCCAGCTGATAGTGGCCCCTGCCGCTGGTCCTATTATCAGAGCGTGGCGGCGTGGACCCATATGGGCACACTGGCGTAGACCAAGGACCAAGGACAAGGGCAAAGACCCTGGGCAAAGTCAGCAGCAGCAACAGTAGCAGTGCCAACAGTAGCAGCAACAACCAGGGCTGGTACAACCAGGCCCACTGCAACCAAGCTTGGGTACTAGTCATGCCTTCTGAAAGGACCACTCCAACTATATTCATTTCATTTCTTTCCGTCTTTTTCTTTCTTTCTTTCTTTCTTTCTTTCTTTCTTTCTTTCTTTCTTTCTTTCTTTCTTTCTTTGCCAGGACTGTAGTTCATTCTGTGTCTCTCCTGTCCAGAGCCCAGGGGCTTCATGGGAAATAAATGAGCGTGTTCTCTACCGGCCTGGCTTGATTGACATTCAACTCAGACACGCCTGCCTGGGAAAATGCAGACAGGTTTGCAATTCATCTGGGGCTTTTAGCAGATGCATTGTTTGTTTGTTTACCTCAGCCCTGGCTTTTTTTTGGGGGGGGGGGGGGGGGGGTGAGGGGTGGGAGGTGTGCAGAGCTGTCAGTACACAGCAGTTGGGGGGATGGGGGAACAGAGAGAAAAGGGGGGGCCGTCGCTCACTGCCAAAGATGCATCGAAGGCTGCTCTCTCTCTCTCTGTGTCTCATCCTTTGTGTGCTTTCATCTGACTTGTACAGAAGAGAAGAAAGAGAAATGTCAGCTAGAAGGTTTGCATCAGGTTTCAAGTCTTTGACTCACCAGGGTTTAAGCGGGTTCAAGAGGAAAACACACACACACATACACACACACACACCTCCCCCGGTGTATATCTCTCTCATACACAAACACACACACACACATACACACACACACACACACACATATACACACACATACACACATACCCAGCCCCTCTCTGTCTATTTCTCTCACACACAAACACACACATAAACACACACACACACACTCACACACACACTCACACACACACACACACACACACACACACTCACACACACACACAGGAGAAACTCACAACTAGTAAGAGGCCTCTTATGAAACCTTGAGAGTAAACTCCCAGACTGAAAATCTCTCATTCTCTTTTGTTATCCTTCCCTTACTCTGCTCTCGTCCCTCTCCCCACGCCACAGCTCTCATGTCGTTCTTCACGAGATACTTGAATAAATCGAAACTGCCGAAGGGGGAAAAAACACCTCCACACATAAATCTACACACTCCTCCCTCTGGCAAGAGAATTCGGAGATGTCTTCTTTGGACAAATCTATTCTTGGTTAAAAATTTCAACACAGACCACTACGCTACATTTCTCTATGCTATGTAACACTATGCTACAATACACTACAGAATAACAGCACTGCAACACCAACAGGCCAACATTTCCTCTCCTAGTGCTAGCATGGTGCATTTTTTCGAAACCTGTAAACCTCCCAGAACGAGAACAAGTGGCGCTTCAAGGGAGGGAGAAAGCCCCGCTGGAAGATTTACAGTTCCAGACAGTGAAATCGATCCCGTCTTTATGGCGTCCCTGCGGAGGTATGAAATGGCCAAGGTGGCTCGGTGGGCCTCTCACTGCCTGAGCACTGTTGCAGAGGGAAGCAGATTCCTGGATGCCTCCACCAGTGGGAGGAGGTGGTGTTGAGGATGTTGGGGATGTAGGAGTGGGGTTAAGGGTCAGGGGTCATATCTTACATCCGGTTCAAACTCCTACGGGGAGCCAGTCTCAGGTCTGGTAGCTGCAAATACTGCATATAATGCCAAGATCCTACAGTAGTGTTCTGCAGTAGGCTACAGTAGAGATCTCTATTGCCTAACTGAAGAATAACAGATCATCACGAACGTAGTCTTACATAATCATACTAAAACACACACACACACAATCTCTCTCTCTCTCACACACACAAACACACACACTTGTATTGACTGCACAGGAACAATGCGATTGTTTTGTGGTACTAGATTGTAACTTCTAAATCCAGGCTGCCCATCATTGACTACTGCATGCGCGCGCACACATACACACACACACTCGCACACACAGTGCAAATCAATCCTTGCCTCTGTCAACAAGTGACAGCAATTATCACCTGTGGACAGTCACAGTGCCACAGTGGCATAATGCCGTCTGTCACATCCAGCAGCAGGGAAGGAGTGCTGCCTCTGTTCTCCTTGCTGAGAGAAGCGAGAATAGAGAGGGGAGACGGAGCTGAGGGGAAACACCTCCAGCACAAATAGGCTCTGCTCCTCCACTCTGCTCCTCAGCTGGGGGAACGGGAAGGTGAATAATACAGCCTTTGTACTGACCTCCCACACACACACACACACACACACACACACATCAAAGGAGAGCAGAGCGCATCAAGACTCATATGTGGCCCGTATGCACAGACTGCAAGACTGAGCATCACATTAAGGTGATGTTTTTTTTTTGTGTGCAGGGTTCACCTTGGGTCCTGTGTGGAGGAGGCCTCAGCAGCTGTAATTACTGGGCTATTTGAGCACCGCTCTAGACTGCGCTGCCCTTTTGTCCACTGACCCATATCAGGAAGGAAATCACACAGTATAAAGTCTGGGAAAAAAAAACCTTACAATCGCAATACAAGGACTTCCTCATTTCCTTGAAGGATATTGAGGGAAGGTCCGCTGAGTAAAAGTGCCCTGCCCACAACGGACGTGCCCCCTTGAAGGTTCCCCCATTATTTGCTTTACACTCAAGTGCCTCTAGAATTAATTACAGAAGTGTTAAGAGAGTTAGCATCAGCTAACTCACAGATGTATTCAAGACAAAGAGACCAGGACAATGGTGGAATTGTTCTACAAATATTACTTCTCCTTGTCTTTATCACTGAGGAACAATAGCAACTAGGTCAGGCGTGAGTGTGTACTGTTAGAGGAAAACAATAGCTCGTTTAGGGAAAGGGTGTGTGCGTGTCATGTGTTTGTGTGTTTTGTGTGTGTATGTGTAGTTGTGTGTGTGTGTGTGTGTGTGTAGGTGTGTGTGTGTGTGTGTGCGCGCATGTGTGTGTGTGTGTGTGTGTGTACTGTATGTGTGTGTGTGGACACTAGGGTAAGTGTTGAGGGGGAAAGTGACTGTGCTGCTGCTGTGAAAGCCAGACATGAGAAAAAGGAAGCTAGCAGGCATTTGTCACCTCAAGGTTCAAGCTATTGTCCCGTGGGAGCGAACTCAGTGAGAAGTCTGTCAGGTCACTCAGGCCAGATCCTGTGAAATGTTATTTTTGAAACAGAAAGTGTCATCATCACCCATTTTTGACAGCTCCCGGAAACATAACAATTTCCACAACCTGTCAATACTGCTCAAAAACACTGCTCAAAAATGGCAAATATTCAGTGCTTCCCATATCTGATGGACAACAAACATAGCTCAAAACAAATCGGGTCCTTAACAGTTTTAAATAAATATTAGGCACAAACAATACAGGTGATACATAAAATTGTGGCTTTCTGTTGTGTTCTATAAAGAAAACGGACAATGCAAACATTGGATGAGCTTTCTTTTGAGGCTGTTTACTTCACAGCTTGTAAACAGGCACCTCACTTGTAAACAGCACAAAGCTTCAATGCTAGTATGTTTTGTGTAACTACTGAGTGTATTAGTTTGTCACAGGATGTGTGAGGCAATAAAGTAATGGAAATGAACTCTCTTTCATCAGTAATTTGCTAAAACCAAAAGCAAGCATTTCCATTACTTTATCAACCCACACGTCCTGCGCAAAACCAATACTCATCAGTAGTTACAAAACAAAATACCAGCACTAAAGCTATGTGCTATTTACAAGTGTGGTGCCTGTTTACAAGGCCACAGTGAGGTTGATGGAGCAGGATATACGCCTATGGAGTTGCATGTGTGTACACAGAAAACAGAAATCCGGTATCCAGTATTACAGTTGCTAGCTTAGGCAAACCAAACCCCCCCCCCACCAGAAAACAAACATCCCATCATCCCAAACTCCCACCCGCATCTTCCAGCACATTCATTGTCAGTTATCACCAAGGAAACCCTTCATTTGCATAACAGCTTTGGCAGACCTAATGGCCGATGTAAAGATGTAAATTGATCCGGCGCCGAATGATGTGGGGACTGAAAGCGGAGGCGCCGTGCTGTTGTAAACACAAAAGCCTGACACAAAGGCAAGGTGCTATTAGACTGCAAGCCCCTCACGCACATCAATAAAGGTGAGCACACAGCAGCCATCCATCTTGCTATTATAAAATGGAGATGGATGTGTGTGTGTGTGTGTGTGTGTGTGTGTGTGTGTGTGTGTGTGTGTGTGTGTGTGTGTGTGTGTGTGTGTGTGTGTGTGTGTGTGCATGTGTGTGTGTGCGTGTGTGTGTGTTTGTTTGTGTATGCATGTGTGTGTGCGTCTGTGTGTGTATGTGTGTGCAAGTGTGTGAGCGTGTGTGTGCGTGTATGTGTGTGTGCGTGTATGTGTCTGTGTGTGTGCGTGTGTGTGTGTGCATGGGGAGTAGGGCTGTTCTGGAGCCCTTGCAGTTCCTCTGTGGGTGACATTGGCCATAAACGTCTGCTGGCGACCTTTTGAACTCTCCTCTCGGGGGATTTATTTTCCCTGTGAGAAACTCCTGCTGGAGAGGAGGCATACACTGCAGGCAGCCACTGGGGACTGACACTGCTGAGCACTGCCATGACGGAGAATGGGAACAATGTGTTTGGGGGCAGAGCATGTGTGTGATTGTACACATGTGTGTGTGTGTGTGTGTGTGTGTGTGTGTAAGTGTGTTTTGGTGGGTGAACTGTGTGGAATGAGACAGAAATAATCAACAAAAAAAGGAAAAAAATGGGGTCTGTTTTTCACCAGCTTAAGCTGCACTGGCAGGTCTAAAAATATTTGTATCTTTGGTTTCCAGCTGTAAAACTAGTGAGGCTGAGGATTTGTGTGTGTGTGTGTGTGTGTGTGTGTGTGTGTGTGTGTGTGTGTGTGTGCGCGTGTGTGTGCATGAGATTATAGTGCGTGTTCAAGAGACAATACTTTTGATGTGCAATTGTGCACTTGACTTGTATGTAGCAACAGGTGACCCATGAAATCACTGGCTATCACTGCTCCTGCTGTGTGTGTGTGTGTGTGTGTGTGTGTGTGTGTGTGCAGGTTTGTTTGTGTGTTTGTGCTCACTATGCATGTGTGCAGAGGTCTGGGCAAAGGGGTACTTTGGGATCTGCACATTGTGACATTTTTCCTGTCAACTAGTGTCTTGAGTTATACTTTCTCCCATGAAAAAGAACTAACAGGGGTCTCCACTCTCCACCAGCTACACACAGAGATATTTCTTTGTTTGTTGATAAGTTGCTCTCAGACTCAGTAGGGCATTCGATTTCACTGGCTGCAATTTCTTGTATTGCGGTAAAACCAGTGTGCGTGACAGTATAGGCAATTTCAAGCCATCGTACTCTATGGAAGTGCTCCAATATACAAATACATTAAACACAAAACGCAGTTCAATACAAACAAATTATCCTCCTCACTTTTGGCTGTTTTATTTGTTGGTTTGCAATATTTCACTGAATAAAATCCAATAGCACAGTGAAGAGATGCTTGTGCATTAAAATCACTTCACTCAGTCAGTTTAGCTATTGGGACAAACACCAACGTACTAATAGTCCATTATGTACACACCACTTGAGACCAAACAATAAATCCAACCGCTGTGCGTGTGACATCAGAGCATCCATTTATTTCTCCCGCACCTCATTTTCCTGTCTCCCGCCGGGAGCGGTGGGGTGTGGCAGTGTGGGGTGTTGTGTGGCGGTGTGGGGCGGGGTGTGGCGGTGTGGGGCAGTGTGGGGCGAGATGTGGTGGTGTGCAGCGGTGTGGGTTTGAGACTGGAGTGTTGTTTACTTTAGGCCCTGTTCCTCTGAGGGCCACTGACCCCTGTGCCTGAGGACAGACTGGGATGTTTTTTGGTGAGAAAAGGACTCCAATCAAAGCCACATGTTTCTATACCTCTCTCTCTTTCTCTCTTTCTCCATCCCTCTTTCTCCCCCTCCCTCCCTGTCTCTCTACCTCTTTTTCTGTTTCTTTCTCCCCCCTCTTTCACACTATTTGTCTCTTTCCCTCTGTCTGCATGTCTTTCTCCCCATTCTCTTCTCTCTCTCTCTCTCTCTTGCATTCACTCACTGTTTTGAACAACCGAAGAGTGCAAATCGATGCAACAGCGAGGTTCTGCCTCCGTCTCCGTCTCCGTCCCGCTGGCTCTCTCCTGTTTCCTTTCTAGGCATTCAGAAGTCTTCATGTGAGAACAGGAAGCGAGCAGCGGCTTGATTACAAACACTGTAACAGCAGGAGAATGTGACAAAGAATTTGGCACACGGGGTAAGGTACACCCACGGCACTGTGGACTTAGACATGCGCATGAACATGAGAGAACTGCCAATACAGAAATTGAAACCGTATACTCTCGCTCCCTCTCTCTCTCTCTCTCTCTCTCTCTCTCTCTCTCTGACACACACGCACACACAAACACACACCCACATACACACACACCAAAAGAAACCCAGACTTGGCTAACTTGCATACTAGTCAGTGGGCAGTGGGCCCCTACACATGTATTCCAGGCATTACAACTGCACATACAATGCAATATAAAGGACTTACATTATATGGCAGTGCAACTATGTAGGCCACGATTCAATTGGAAGCAGATTTACTGAAACACAGATGCTCGCCCAGAGAATACTGTACAACACTTTTCATGAAAGTGCTTGCTAAGTGAGCTTCAGCCATGCGACTGATCTCTCCCTGCATTCTTGCCCGGCCCCGTTAGCAGAAGCCCTGGCTCTGGTTGATCCACCGGTGGGATTCTCTTGAGCGAGGCAGGCCTTCACTGGGCCGCCCACACGCCTGCTTCACAAAGCGCTTTGGCTGAGACACAGCCAAAACACAGAAATGGGTTTATGTGCCACTCTCTCTGAGTGGAGGGCACACCTTGACCGAGAAAAACGCGAACGCGGAACGCTCATTGTGTTGTGTCTCTCTGTAGGGCTGGGCGATAAAACGATAACGATATGTATATTGATATCAATAGAAAATGCGTTCGATAGAATGTTTTGATAGAGCCGGCATAAGTTTAGTTTTGTTATTCTCTGGTTTAGCGCTTTAAATCTTCATTGCGAAGCAAGCTTGGTTGCATAAGCAAAGGCTGTCGTCCTCTGGTGCCTAGCAACGTATGGGGAGTGACACGCAAATAGCCAATCATGTCACAGTATTGTGTTGTGTTTTTTTCTAGAAACAGCGTGGTCAAGAAAGGAAAGATGAGTGCCACCGCGACGAGCAAGGAAAATGTGGATAAGAACGGAAAGGTCAGCTCACTGGTATGGGAGCTTTTTTGGATTTTAAAAATCTGATCGTAGTCAGACAAATGTTGTCTGCAAATTATGCAGTAAAAATATATATATATATGATAGTTCTTCTCAGATATCAGGTATCGCTATGTTTACATTTAACACTTTGCACATGTCTTTATAACACTTCAGCTTTGTTAAGCACTTTATTATTATTTATTATTGATAATTGTTCAGTTTTCATTGTGATCGTAACATTGAACGTGTGTTGACAGTCCTTTTGCCTGAATGCTTAGGTTAAGGAAGGTTAAGTTTAAAATAAAAATGTTTAAGTTTAGATTTTTCCCTCCTGTTACTTATTTTAAATAGGTCACACAATGTTTCATTAATTATCGATATCGACCGATATGAAACACTAATATCGTGATACAGATTTCAGCCCTATCACCCAGCTCTATGTGCCACTCTCTCTGAGTGGAGTGCACCGTGACCGAGAAAAACGCGAGCGAGGAACGCTCATTGTGTTGTGTCTCTCTGGCTTGCGCCATTCAGGAGCTTGTTTTTCGGGAGCCACTTCCTCCATTGTGTGCGTACAGCTCGCACAGCCCACTGGGGGAAAGGATTTGCATCGGGCCGCAACTGAAACTCCCCAAACGGTGACCAAAAAAAGGAGAATGGGCTTTGTTGCTAAGAAACATGAAGCTTTTGAATGCCGCCTCAGTGCGACAGTGAAAGCGGGAACGAGACGGGAAGGCAGGCGAAAAGGGAAGACAGAAAGTGTGAGAGAAAGAATGGGAAACGGGAAGAAAGACAGAGAGGGAGTGAGAGGGAGAGAGAGAGAGAGAGAGAGAGAGAGAGAGAGAGAGAGAGAGAAAGAGATGGAGACAAAGCGATAAGCGTCTGGATCAACACCATAGAAGAGCCGGAGGCTGGTGATAAGGGCCAGCTCGTGCTCATTACCAGTGCCACCTAATTGGACGCTTTGGGGCCCGGTGTGGCCAAAGACGGTGATGGATGATGGCCAAACAAAAGACAGACACCAGGGCAGCGGAGATGAGCTGGAGATCAGGATCACTTAGGCGTTCGGCAGAGGGGGCACAATCAATGACCAGACAAAAGGAGTACGCAGGATGAGGGCTCAGTGGGCCTCCCTCCCCTCCCCATACTCCTCTCTACCCTACCCTACCCTAACCCTTCCCCTTCCCTTCACCTCGCCTCGCCTCCCCTTAGGCCTCCACATCACTCCTCCCCTCCCCAGGCTGCTCCTCTTCTCCCAGGGGGGGGTCTGTCCACCCTGCCTCTTCTCCTGGTTATTGACTGCGCAACTGCTGTTGATGGATTGAATTATTTTTCCTCTCTGGCAGCCTAAATTAGCCTAATGTGTTTCCCTGTATGTGTGTGTGGTGTGTAGCCTGTGCTGGACAGCTGACCAATGAGAGAGTCCATCACGCACTAATGCTCCAGGGGCAATTGTTTGTGCTCTTAGCGGAGTATCACACAGACACTGAGAAGAGGAGCAGACACTGACTGGGAAATACAGTTAAAAGCATTAGGCTAGCGACCTAGACGAGGCGCCAAAACAAGATGCTCGTCAGATCCATTAAACAAACAAAAACAGACGCACGGTTTATCCCTGACCTCATATGACGCAGATTTTCCACGTTCAATATTTAGAAACTCGTCCCAGCAGATTTTTTTTTAGTCTGAGTGTTATCTGTGTAAATAAATGGCGGAAATTGTTAGTGTTGTGATGTTCTTCTATATGGCCTCATAGTTAGCGCGCTGTCAGCAGGGGCAGATGTGTGGAGGTCTTCTGCACGGCTCAGTTTGTTGTAACACAAGCAGCACTGCTGTCGCGACATATGGTTGCAGCTGCCCTCTTGCCCAGTGATCCTCGGCGCCGCGTGCTGCGTGTGAAAAGTGCACAGACGCACGGCCGAGCACACGACGCCTGCTAGGTGAGCCGGCCCTCGAGGCCATGCCAAGCTGCTCCCTGACCGTTGTGTCCCTTGCTGCCAGTTTGACCCAAAGGCCTCCACTGTCTGGCGATGCTAATCAGACTAAACCCTTACTTACACACAGCATTGTGCTCTGGTAAAATCCACCGGTAAACAAAGCTTAGAACTACTTTCCAGGAAGTGATGTCATAAATATTGGGCCCTTAAAAAAAGAATATAATATTTGGCCCCCTTATGTGAGTGTTTGTCTGAAGTGTCCCTGCTCTGGGAAACGTAGCTAAGGCATATGTATCTCCTTGTGTGTATGTGTGTAGTCTGTTTACTCTGTGCTTCTCTACACATCTGTTAGCTTATTATGGCCTCCTTTGGATAACAGCGTCTGCTAATTGTAATGTAATGTAAGGGATTAACATTCTCTGACGGCCCACTGTCATTGGAATCAGCCTAGTTTTACCCCTCGCTCAGTACAGAGTGCTTTGCTAACATCCACAGGTAAACAAAGCTTAGAACTACATCCAGGGAGTGAATGATTGAGCAAATTCTGCACCTCGATAACAACAGTGTTGGTTTTTACATTCCATTTTGCACCCTGATAACCACTGTGTTTTATGTGTTTTTACATTCTAGAAGGGCCCCCTGTCTTCCAAAATTGTCGACGAAATCAGCCTAATTCCACTCCACCCCCACCCCCACCCCCACCCTCGTGGCCCCACTGACCAGCGCACACCTGGCTGTATGCATCTGTCTGGATGCCATATGTTTCGTTTTTTCGAAGTGCATCTTTAATGGAGGGGAACGGAGACTTGGGGAGTTGTAAAGTCTCGGTAATATAGGTGTGCAAAGCACGTGAGGCCATCCTTCACTGGGAAGGCATGTTCGACTACTGGGAGGTCTGGGTGATCCGCGAGGCACTCAACACGGACCGGAGTCTATATTAATTACCACTAACAGCGCCAAGCTAATCAAACATCTCGAGCTGATGTGGCACTGGGGACACGTTGGGGCGTGGGGGATTGTGAGGTATGGTTCAGAGGTCTTTATTTCTTTAACCCTGGCAGCCTGTGCCTCTAAAGCTTTCAACACCACACCAACAGACCTCACAGCCCCCTGGCTACAGGATCCAAGCTGCAGCTGCCTTCAAAAAAACTCTAGATTCTTTAGCTCTTTAGCCAACACACACACACAAACACACCCAAACACACACAAATAGTTATTGATCTCCACAACAAAAAATCTTTTCCTCCCATTCTCAATTTTCCATCAGTTTCCCCTTCATCAACATCACGCGTGAGGATGAAGCCAAGTCCATGGACTGACGCTGAAAGATGAGCGACTCAAATTATCCTGAAGTACGCAAAGCCAAGAGGTAGCAACGATTCTCACTGTTCACAGACCTGCTGGAGCCACCGTGCTCCTTTCGCAACAATCCCACTTCTGTTACGGCATGCCGAGGACTCAGTTATCCCTTTTTCCGCGTCTAAGACACCCCCTTTCTCCCCCTTTGCACGTTACAGACTTTGTGCAACAGAGATCACCCACCACATCCATCCGAAACAAATCCCAGGCATGGGAGAGAGACACGCGGGGAATTCTAAACGTCTTCCTCCGGTTACAGCCGGCGCTATCTGCCCGGCCTGTCACGGCCGCCCACTGACAGTCTCGCAGAGACCCGCTCTGCTAGTCGCCCTCTGCGGCGATGACAGGCCGAGGTCGGTGGAAGGGGATGCCTCCGTGCTGGCTGCTGACGTACCGTTATGCACGAGAGGGTAAGACAAGCTGGGAGATGCCAAGTGGAGATGCCAGCGGGCGTTATAACATATGCATGTGGGGGGCAAAACAAGACAGTAGGAGATGTCAGCGACCACTGTGTGGCTGACTGAGCACGAGGAGAAAGGGGCTGAACCATCTCTTCTGATCCCGGATGGCTTTTTGGCCCGTTTTAGGGACCTCATCTGCCCGAGGACAATCCTCTGTGGGACGTTGTGGATTGATCGCCAGACTAAACAGCGGTTTCGCGTGCACACCACGCCATGTTTTTTTTGTTTTTTTTTGCTGTGGCCAAGACGCCGTGTAAAGGACTCCGGTCGGCATTAACAGGCAAAAATGGTCTCACCGCATCACCGCAGGACTACCAAAAGCAGCTCCAGTATGCTGAAAATGATTACTCTGGCACCTCCTGACCCTCGGCTCGCTCGCGAGACCAGGGCCGCGTTCGCGTAGGCCGAGATGGCTTAATGACGGACGGAGCTGGCTACGCCAAACCCCTGGAGGAGGAGGAGGAGGAGCACCAGCACGCCGCTCTTGCCCACGACGGCGTGAGTGAGCCAGCCAGCCAGCCAGGGCTTAACGGCTCGCTGTGCCCAGGAAGGACAGGCATCAATTATCCAGCAGAGTGTGGTCGCCCGCCACAGCCAGCTATATCACGGCCGGATGTCGAGCGCTGCCACGGCTTGACTGTATAATCTCGGCTCGGCAGATCTGCCACATTCTGCGGAGGGAAAAATATCTTGAAAAAATGTCACATCAGGAATGAAATACGAGGATCGAAAAACTAAGAGAAAAAAAATAACCGCGCTGGCCGAGCCGACGTCTGTGAATGACTCAGAGGACTAGCTGCCTTGTTCTTCAGTGAAGAACAAGGCTGAAATAATAAGTGTTGCAGAAATTAATAGGACAGAGGACAGATAGAGAAGAAATACTGTACAGTAATTAATGTTGTTCTCTAAAGGTCACCTGTACGTTTTCTATCAGTTCAGTATCTGAAATGTAATCAAAAACTAGAGATTCTTGCAGTGGTGCCTCACTTTGTGTTTAGATTGTCAGTGCTTCAAAATAAATGGCAGGAGCTGAAGGGTTTTTTTCCTCGGCTTTCCTCCATCCTCACACCTGTACTCCAGCACTCTCTTTATGAGTCATAAAGTCCAGCAGTAGACAGGAATCAATGTGCACTTCCTGTGAGAGCAAATCAGGAAGACACTTCACACCGTGGAGTGGCCTACGCCGCCACATGCCAGACAGGGAATGTGTGTGAGCGAGTGAGTGGGTGAGTGAGTGAGTTCAGGAATGTGTACGTGCCTGTGTGTGTATGTGTGTGTGCACGTGTGCATGTGTGTTCGTGTGTGTGTTTGTCTTTGTGTGTGTGCATGCTTGTGTGAGTTTGTTACTGTGTGCATGCCTGTGCGTGTGTGTGTGTGTGTGCGTACATGTGTGTGTGCATTTGTGTCTGTGTGCATGTGTGTATGTGTGTGTATGTGTCTGTGTATCCTATATGTGTGTGGGTGTGTGTGTGTATTGAGTTTCCCTCTCTTGACGTGACCCCTGCTGCCTGCCTCGGACTTCAAGCGTCTCTGTGTGGGCGTACAGACAGGTGAAAAATATCACCTCCCCCTCTACTCATCACCGACAGGAAGCCAGCAATGAAACATGGCACATATGAGAGCCACATTTAGAATTACAGCTGTCTACCCGCCACACAACTGATAACAGAGAGGCGCCCCTTGCCACCAATACATCTGACCAGTCACGTCTGGACGGCTAACAAAGTTCAGTCCAACTGGTGCCACACAGCTCTCAACCACTGACTGTACAGCCAATGTCCTCAACCTATGCATGATTTGCTGATATACCGCTGACCAAAAAAACCTGCATACTGTTTTACACTCATACTTTCCCACACAGTCAGACGTGGAACTGCTCCATGGACAACAGTGGTGGTCTTGTGAGCTGAGAAGGGGGGATCTGAGGCCGGGGCTTCTGCATAGTAAGCTTCCTCCTCCTCCTCCTCCTCCTCCTCCTCCTCCTGCAGGAGACAGGCAAGCCGAACGCAGGCGCTGAAAAGCGAGCGCCTAAGCGGCCAGTAATGGCAACAGCATTCTCACTCGAGCTCTTAGCGCCAGTACAACAATGTCTGTTTCATTTCCTTCATCCAATTACCCTGCGCTGTGCATTCAGAGAATAGAGAGAGTGAGAGAGAGAGAGAAAGAGAGAGAGAGTGAGAGAGAGCGAGAGAGCGAGAGAGAGAGAGAAAGAGAAAGAGAGGGAGGACAAGAGAGAGAGAGTCAGAGAGAATGAGAGAGGGAGAGAGAGAGAGAGAGAGAGAGAGAGAGAGAGAGAGAGAAAGAGGATTCCATCAGATAAGGGCACCCAGGGAGGAATGCAAGGGAGAGGGTCAGGCTGAAAGGCTTCCAGCTAACACCATCATCCCCCCCACCCAGCCTCCACCTCCACACCTCACCTACCCCCATTGCTCCATCCTGTTTTTTTCTCTTTCCTGGCATTGGTGTGCTAGCTGTATGGGTGCTGTGTGAAGCCTTGAACCTGACTGAGAGTAATAAGCTGCGAGATACACGCGGATGAGTACGAGACGGCACAACGGGTCAGTACGAGGCGGCCATGCATGGCCTGACAGCTTTGCATAGCGGTTGACATTTTGCATAACGTCCCTCGAGAGGCAGAGAGATCCCATTCCCACACCTAAAGCACATGTGCACACACACACATATGCAAGCACGCACACACACACACACACACAGACACACACACCCACACACACATGCAAGCGCAAACACACACACAGATGCACACACACGCACACAAGCACATACACAGACAGACAGACACACACACATGCAAGTGCACACACACACACACAGACACACACAGAGACGCACACACATGCACAAGCGCACACACACACACAAGCAAACAAACAGACACACACACACACACACACACACACACACACATACACAGGCACAGGCACAGAAACACACACACACACACCCAAGCTGAATCTCATGATTATCCTCCCTCACACACAGGGCATTTCACCTCACAGCTGGCGATGGAGCTGTGGAGGAGGATCCCGACATGGGGAGGCAAAACACAACTATGCAGCTCTCGCAGGCAGCATCATCCCCCAAATTTAGCACACGGGACCGCCATGATTTACGTACGCGTCACTTTCACGGACGGACATCTCCGCTCACACCCTCACCCATCCACACAGGGGGTCAGCTCCCCTCCCCTCCGCTCCTCTCCTCTCCCCCCATCCCGTGATATCATCACACGGCTCCTCATCCGAGTCGCTCTGGCCTGTCACGTCTGGCTGTATAAATGGCAAGAGGAAATGGCAGGTGGGAGCCCTGGTCCCAGCACTGGATCCCAGCAGCAGCTGCCATGCTAACCCCCCCTGACCTGGGGGTGGGGTGGGGGGTTCTGGGCCATATCCACTGGAGGCTCATTTTTCTGGGGGGGGGCTGACGTGCACGGGTGAGAGTCTGGGTGAAAGGAGGCTCCTCGCACGACAAAATACTTCACACCGACACTGACTGTGGGTCAGCAGGGCCATTAACTTGCTCACTGAGACCCGTAGGAAGAGCAGAAAGCAAAAAAAGGTTTGCATACTTGAAACCCTTTTTTTATGATTTATTTCATGGCACAACAAACAAAGTAATATTTCAACCTTGCCTCTGACCTTGCCAGCTTCTGTTTTTATGCAATGAAATATATATACAAAAAAGGATTTCATGTGTGGACCTTTTTTCTTCTTGGATTGAGATTAAGTTTTTGTCCTGCACCTTGGCATAGGATATGCACAACTTTTCTGTTCTAAACAAGAAAAGAAAACCCACTAAAACACTAAGATAGAATACTGATTCATTAAGTTGATGTGATTTATACATTAATATCCATAAAAAACATAACTATTTCCATGAGTTCCCATTAGTATTGTTAAATACAGCCAAGTTACTAAGTGGTTGGAACACACAAACGTCTGTCTGTGGCTGACGTAACCCAACTAAATGACATTTTAAACATCTGTATTTGTTTATGAGAATGAGCTGTGCAGATGAGCCGTGACATATGGAATACATTTTGCCCATCTCACATCCATTTTCCCACAGCGACATGACATTAGTGCAACACCGTCTGTACGATTCCACGCATGGCAGAGATGTGGAGATGTGTCTCCTCAACCTTAAAATAGAAGTGGCGCGAATAGACTGAATGTGGATCATTGTGAGCAGATACCTCATGGTAGGAAGAAGCAAACCGAAAAAAAGTGAAAAGAAGAAAAACTAAAATTCCAGACCTTGAAAAAGCCGCAGTCCCTACCCTTCCATTTCTGCCTGCCTCTGACAGCTCCACTTACCCGTAGAAGTGCAAAGAGTGTGGAGTGTGTTGTGAGTGGTGACTGAGATAAATTTGCTTAACTCCACCAGGCAGTGGGCATCAGAGTGTGTGTTTCCACTGGTCAACTCAAGGACAAACCAGTTACGGGGAGCTGGGTGAGTGTTAACGAGACCACTCCAAACATGGCCTACTCAGAACCCCCCCCCCCCCCCCCAAAAAAAACCCATTTAAAACCGCCGCTTCGCCCACAGATGTGCTGCCAACAACGGACACCATTAGCAGTCAGTGTCTGCAGAGCACTTTTATGGCTCATCATCTGGGGCTGAGGAGAGACATCATTGGGCACAAAATAACTGCTCTCTTTCCAAATTTAGACTGTTCAGGACAAGCATGAGGTCACAATTCAAGCATATCATCCATTAGAAGTAACTGGAGAAGATCTCTGACTTTTATTGGCTTGAACAGGGAAAAGGCAAATGAAAAACAAAAAAATGCATAAAACACAAAAATACAGTACACTACCTCCCTGCCAAACTGCCACCATCCAATTCTGTGCTAATCTTTGCTAAACTCTTGGCCGCAGTGGAGGCGACACAACGGCTCTGAAGCGCCTGTCTGCCCCACACATCCTGCACTTATCCTGTCACACTGCTGACCATAAAAGAGCAGGCCGGTGGGGGGGGAGGAGGCAGAAAGCCAGTGTCCAGTGACGGGCGAGTGGCCCAGCTGGAAAGACAGCTGGAGGCGAAGGCCAAGCCGTGTAAAATATGACAGAGATACAGAGAGGGTCCCCGTGCTATGACCTCACTGCTCTCAGCAGCCTCAAACACACAACTCACAACTCCAGGGCAAATGGGGGGGGGGGGGGGGGGGGGTGAGTAGAAGGTACAGGAGAAGAGGAGAGAGGAGGAGAGAGAAAGGTCAAGGAAGAGAAGAGAAGAGAAGAGAAGAGAAGAGAAGAGAAGAGAAGAGAAGAGAAGAGAAGAGAAGAGAAGAGAAGAGAAGAGCAGAGAAGAGAAGAGAAGGCAGGAAATGTAATGAAAGGAGGAGAAGACAAGACACGAGAAGAGAAGAGAAGAGAAGAGAAGAGAAGAGAAGAGAAGAGAAGAGAGGAGCAGAGAAGAGCAGAGAAGAGAAGGCAGGAAATGTAATGAAAGGAGGAGAAGACAAGACACTAGAAGAGAAGAGAAGAGAAGAGAAGAGAAGAGAAGAGAAGAGAAGAGAAGAGATGAAATAAAATGTAATGAAAGGAAGAGAAGACAAGACACTAGAAGAGAAGAGAAGAGGAAATAGAACAGCAAAATAAAGAAAAAAAACAGAAGAAAGTACAAAACAAAGGTGAAGAAAACTGAAGAGATCACAACAAGCCACAAGAGAACACAAGAGGAGAGGGCCACCTATGCTTGTCATAGACCAGTGTATCTTTTGCGTGTCAAGAATCATGGGTAACGTCAAATGATGTATGTCGTGGCAGAGGGGAACACATTAAATCAGACACTTTTATTGAGCGCAGCTTCGTCTTCTCTGTCACCTGAAACACATAAAAGACTTCATGCTTTGCACCTTGGCTAGCCATGCAAAACATGGTGATTTCACCTTCTGGAGCTGTAAACCTTGTCTCTGAACGCTCGTTCAAGCCCTCGACACACCTGGTCATTATATAAACATAAATTACAAACACACAGTAAATGGCATGTGACTCACACACACGATGGACAAAGCTGTAGTGCACAATCCTACATCGACTGTCACACTCACTCCTACCACATATTGCTACCAAATGGGATACATGGGGTTTTTGTGCATGCAGTTCTCTGTGCATACTGTTGATTACTGGAGTTCTGAGCCTTATGACCAATGAGAGCAAACCACTGGGGAATGTTCCTCTTGACTGTCAGGCTGCACAGACCCCCCCCACACACACTCTTCTCGTGTGTTCATATCTTACAGTTGTAGCAGTGAAAGTGGAGAAGTGGGCAGTTGTTGAGGTATAGTTGTTGCCCCTTCAAACAGCAAGAATTACCTCTCCCTGTCTCTCCCCGTTGTTTTTGAGGAATGCCGCCTCTTGTTGCTCCCCTTGGCTGTGATCTATTAGTGTAATACCTGCCGTGAAATATTAGAGCTCTGCTCCATCAGGGGCTCCCCGTTGCACAGGAATCCCGAGAATCAAAGCCGCTAATGGCGTTCGACGGGACACCGGCGGCGACGGCGGTTGGGAGTTGGGGGGGCTCCGCACCAGAGCTGGCCTGAGGCCCCGCGTAGCCACAGCTCACTGGGGCTCAATTAAAATTCCATCTTTTCATCAGTAACCCATTCGGGAGGCAGGCTTGCTACTATTTCACATCAGCTTTCCAGCAACTTTCCCTCCCCAGACTTCGCGCCGCCCCCCAGTGGCATCCAGGGGTCATTCCAGCGAGACATCTGGCTGCAATAGCACGCCTGAGGCATGCTGGGAAAGGTTTCTTCAGCCAGAGTGACTAATTTCATCATCCAAGTCGTCGTGATGAAATAGATGACATCTGCAGCCCTAAGGATTTCCATAAATGCACACACACACACACATACACACACAAACCGTTGAACCCTGGCCAGCGCCCATCAGAGGCCTCGTAAGTCACACGAAGAGCCCTGGCATCATGGCGTCTTCGCTGACTCAGTGCTACCAGGCACCTCCTGCGTTTCTCGCGTAATTAGAAAATGAGAGTAATGAGAGCTGTCTCATTTAATGAGAGCTGTCAACACAGATGCAGCAACATTGTCTCCTTTCTCCAACTTTTTTTTGTTATTTCACCAAAGAAAGTGTTTGTGCGTCCTATCTAACCAACTCTAATAGTCATCTTTTCAAGTGTGCCACATATATACAGTACGTGTAGTATAAAAATAGTCTCAGCAAAAATAATACCCAAGGCGATCTTAAAACTGTGCTTTTAGCAGTGCGAACTCATTTGGATGCAAACTGTTAAGGACAGAGTCCAGGCAGTAGTGTGAGGCACAGTCATTAAGCTCACTGCTTGCTGCTCAGGGTTGTAACTAACCAGCTATTTTTGGGAGCATTCCCTCCGAGTTCACATAGCGTACATTTTTGGGTAATTGACTTAAGAGTCAGAAACTTCGTCCATTGTTTCCACGCCTGTAACAATGTTCCCTTTTCCCCACTGCGCTTAACTAAAGCACAGTACACGGCTGTGGTTAATAAATCAAATAAGGCCGCTGTTTACGGAGGACACACCTTAGCTGCCAGGACCCAAAGTAAACAGCTTAACGAAACTGTACACTCATACACTCGGGGAGCCAGCACAGGAAATACATAAACACAGGAGAGCTGTGCTGTGCGCAAAACCTGTAAGGTCCCGTCAGCATCCACAGCCATGAAGCACACAAGCAACCGCACAGTCAGAGGACTGGTATTTTCCTGAGGTTCAGCTGCTCTTGCTCCTTGTTTCTATCTCTTACTCTCTTGCTCTGCCCCTCTCCACCTCTCTCTCTTTCTCTCTCTGCCTATCTTTCTCTCTGTCTCTCCATGTCTTTTATAGTGGCCCACATACTGTATGTTGAAATCATATCACATTACTAAGTGCACCCTCATGTATGTACCTTTGTGAAGCTATCCTTTTTCACAAAATGCATTAACCCTTTTTTTGTCCAGAAATCTGGACAATCCCCCTGCCATGGATCGTGCAGATTTCTGCACCTTTAACATGTGTGGTACTCATGTCAACAATGTATGTGTGTGTGTGACTGTGCCTTCCCCTGATAGAGGGAACTAATTCCATTAACCCTACACCCAGTCCCCCTGCTTCCCCTTCCTCCTGGCACAGGGCCCGCGCCGACTGCCTGCACTGAATGATGTCACACCGCACTGGCCCTCTGCGTCCTGACTCAGCATTCGCCACCTAGGTAGGCACAGAGGCACCAAGGAAATGGAGAAGGGGGAAACACACACACACACACACACACACACACACACACACACGGTTTGGTAGCGTGGAAGCAATGCCAGATCATTTTAATGCCGTCTGTTGCCTTGGCTTATGAGTGGGGCATTAGCAAAATGGAGACGGATCTGAAGGGAAAGTGACTGCGCCGGGCGTGAGGTGAATATTAATGGCAGGCACAACCAGAGGGACGAAACTTGTCTTCTTCGTCCTGAAAATCCATCTGAGACAGCAACAATCAATCCACCCCACCCCACCCCACAAACCTAACCCCAGCCCCTCCCATTTCTGGCCGGGACTCAAATCTTTGCTCATCTCGCCCATTCTGTTCCGCCTTTACAAGGATTCATGGCTGGAAATCGCTGATTCAAAACAAGAGGCACATTCAGCAGGTGGGGGGAAAAAAGCCTCCACCGTCTGTCATTTTAGAGCCAGGGCATGGTTGTGTGAGTGTGCGTGCGTGCGTGCGTGTGTGTGTGTGTGTGAGTGTGTGAGTGTCTGTGTGTTTACACGCTGGCTAAAAATACAGTGGAAATGCTGGAAAAATCACATTCGCTCCTCACCCCTGCACTGCACATCTGTGGTCGAGAAAATCTACTCTGGAAATAAACCCCCATTCCAGTAGTCAACCCTGTTGCAGACAGCCAAGACATTTCACAGTAAGTCCTCTACACATAGAAGAAGATGATGCATATTCTGTGCATGGCATTGCCTTTGCTTGGTTCCTAGTGGAGGAAAACAGACCCAGTCTCCCACAGAGACGCTGGTTCCACCATCAGAACGGACCCCTCAAGGAAAACTCATTAAAATTGAATTGAGCTAATAGACTCGACCCTGGTCCAAGACCCTTGCTAAAGCTGTGCATGATGCCTACAGGCACATACTGTCAACCTTCATTCTTTAACAAGACAGTCAAATTATGGGTCATGTTTGCAACAACAACTCTGCCAAAAAAGTCTGGCACAAGCAGTCATGTTCATTTATTATCAAGACAAAACGACGACTAAGGGTATCTTCGAGTCGTAAAATTGTTTTATAGCTGCATCTAAACAAGGGCAGTTAAGATGACTTACGTCAGAGAGTTAGGCTACCACTGTTTAGCCTGAGAGGCCTGCCTAAATCTGTAGCTGTGGCATGACTCTGGGCTCAGTGGCGTCTAAGTTAAAGCAGCACTATGCAACCCTGAGTGCTTTTTTTTCAATGGAGTTCCCCCTAGTGTCTCCAAGTAAATGGACACTCATAAAAATGTACTCTTTTCCCTGCATGTGCTTTCAACTTCTCAACTCAACTGATCAGAGTAACTGGCAAATACAAAAGTAGTCATGTCCACTGAGGTCAGTAAAGTCAGATTTTTTTCAGAATTTAACATGATACCGCTTCTCATGATATCGAGGCTTTTTGAGTCTGAGGGGGCCAGCATGGACACCCAGATATTGCAAGCATGGTATTCTGTCCACAGACAGCGGGGACGCCTGGTAATGACTCATTGAAGTCTATATCGACTTATGAAAATGAATAACTTGGAAAAAGTTGCATAGTGCTGCTTTAATGTGACCTAAGCACAGCAGCCGGCAGGGACAAAAGAACCACTTCCTGCCCACAGTGGGGACTCTTGTGGTGTTGCTGGCAATGAGTTACACAATTGCGGAGAGTTAATCCTGAGTCTAAGCAGGTGTTAATTGCCATTTGACTAAATTACCCCTAACTCAATGGCTAACAGTTGAGCAACAGGGGAGGTCAGAGGGAAATGCTAAGGATTGTTAGCATGTGTTGTAGTGAAGGCTGGAAATGTTTAGCGTTGAGGCTATTCATTCCTGTCAACCCCTCCTCCTCAGTCTAGCGTGTGATGTTTCACACATAACGAACATTTCTCCATGCATCACTAACGCTTAACGCTTAGATCATGACCTTTACTGCCAACCACACACCCCTGTAAGGTGGTCTACACCTGACTATTAGCACCCAGATTAAAGAGTGCAGGTGTCTCAGAAACACTTCAAGTCTGGACGAACATGACAATAACATGGAGTAGAATACCAATTAGAACGTTTAATAATCACCCACTGACTGAACAGAATAGTAATGATAATAATTTAATGTAATGAATCAGAACGTAATGTAATTATCTCAGGGGATTAATGAGGTCTCTCCAAGAGGGCCATAACATATTGAGAGCGCACTCCCTACAGTGCGTAAATACCCTCGGCAAAGGTCTCAAACTGTGTGCTCTGAAAAGGCTGCGATGCTGCACTAGTGAGGCTAGGCAAATGGCTAATGGGGATGCCATCTCCCATCTTAAAAGCCATTAGTAAACTTTTCCTCTTTGTTCTATTAATAAGGGCTACAAAGACACCCCTTGCGAGGGTCTGTTTAGTCGATCTTTAGTCGGCCCAGTAGCGCAGAGTGCTTTTCCTTGCGCGCTCCTGCGCCCACATCCACAGTGACGATGCAGGAATGACGGCATGGAGACCGAGCATATGAGAAAATGAGCTTTAATTGCTGGTGACATCTGTTTTTGCGCACACACTCACCATAAGAAAAAAAGCATACTGTGTCTGAAAAGAGGCCTTTGATTCATATTCATAGACCACTGTAAAAGCCATAAGCGAAGTTAGGACAATCCGTTATTTCCTTCCAATCAAAGATGGAGTGGGGTTGTGTGGAGCTGGAAGTGAGGAGGAAAATTTCAATTGACCAACCGCTCTGCCAAGACAATGCAAGACGTGGCTTCTTGCACAGACACCCTCAGCTCATTTGGGCCTGACGGCTGGCACATCTCTTTTTAGTGGTGAAGTAAATGGGATCGCTTTCTCTGTCATCTGTATGAGAAGGCACGATGGAGGGGTGAGAGAGAGACAGAGAGAGAGAGAGAGAGAGAGAAAGAGAGAAAGAGAGGGAGGCAGAGAGAGAGAGAGAGAGAGAGAGGGAGGGGGGAGAGGGGGAAGGAGGGAGGGATGGCAAAAGAGAGAGAGAAAGAGACAGAGAGGGAGCGAAAGAGAAGTAGAGAGAGGGGGAGAGAAGTAGAGAGAGGGGGAGAAAGACAGAAAGAGAGAGAGAGGGAGGAAGGGAGAGGGGGAAAGAGGGGGAAGGAGGAAGGGATAGCAAAAGAGAGAGAGAAAGAGACAGAGAGAGCGAAAGAGAAGTAGAGAGAGGGGGAGAGAGAGAGAGAAAGAGAGAAACAGAGAAAGAGAGAGGGGAAGAGGGAAGAAGTGTTTAACGTCTGTGGTAGGGTGGTGCTTTCCAAGCATCCAGGGCAAACATGCCTTGCCGACACAACCACCCAAACCGCCTGTGCGACACCCACAAGGCGCAAGGGGCAAGATTCTCTTTCTCTCTTCTTTTCTCTCTGGCCCTCCCTCTCCCTCCCTCCCTCTCTCTCTCTCAACCTTCTTCTCTCTCTGTCTTTGCCCAAGCCAAAAGGGAAACTGACAAACCCTCTGCTATTATGACGCACTTAAATGCATATACTTGCGAATATAATGCCTCTTGACCGTTGGCTTCTCCCCTCACTGAAATAAAGTCTATGATATGGAAAAACTCACTTCTTCACACCTCCCTGGCTACGCGAGCCTTTCTCACACTGTCGTATTTTACAACTCTCCAGGGGAGCCAGGGATTCCTGGGTGTCGGGGACCAAGGGCAGTAAAACACACCCCATTCGCCACAAAATGGAAGGAGGATATTTCCATGTTTTACGGTGTGCTACGTGTGCACGTCCCTGCTGCAGAGAAGGAACGAGATCCGCTCTATGAGGTCCTACATTGTTTACAGCTGCTATGTTGGGCTGTGATGGAGTGTGCAGGCTGGACACAGTATGCGCTGTGGTGAACAGACGCACCCAATAAATACAGAAGCTCAGAGCGAGATATACAACAGCAACTAGCGATACATCAGCGTGCCTGTTTGGACTACTGTTGCTATGCAAACACATCAGTATAAGAGCCATGTCAAGCCCGGTTTGGCCAAATATCTGTGCATTGTCACGCAAAAAAGCAACTTTTGACCGTGAATCAAACATGAACTGCAGTCCTATTCATCATCTAATATGAACCAAGGTCTACAGTGCTTGCAGGCACAGCTGTACAGTTTCTCAGCTGCTGTCACTATACCGACCGACACAGGGATCCGGGCTGCACTGCCGCCATCCTACATCAATTTGATTCAAAGCACGCTAATGCATGTACGCAATACTAATGCCCAGCGGCTTGGTTGTTTTCTTGTGCGAATGCTAGCGAGATAAGACCCTAATGGTCGCATTGTATTCCAAATGTTTTGGTCAAATTTTAGCAAAGGAAACAAACAGCTTGCACTTTCGGCCAGCTTTTAATTTGCAACACCCACAGGCAGAATCCAAGAGTTGAGCCCATGCTGTAAGCTGGGTCTGGAAACTCTTTCATCCTTTTAACTCTGCTGATCAGCCTCGGAGGACTCTGACTATGCCTGTTTTTTTTCCTTCTCCTTCTTTTTCCTGTTCTTCTTCTTCTTCTTGTTTTTTTTTTTTTATCGTACGGTTAGTTTATGCTGGCAGTGCAGCTGCAGTGCTTTGGTGCCAACTCTCCCAGTGTGTTCATTAGTCCGGCAGCTGTGTTATACGCCGGGAGAAGTCGACCATTACAGCGCGCTCTTGCTGTGGCATTAAACACAGCAATCAGCCCCGCTCCCCTCCGCTCGCTCCGGCTTTTTGAAAAAAAAAAAAAACCTCCACATTGTTGCTGGGGAACAGGCTATTCGCACATCTGATTCGCATGATCATCACCCATAGCCTCGCTCTGAATGCTGACGCAGGAAGGTAGAGAGAGAGAAAGAAAGAAAAAAGTTATGTGAGTGTGTGACAGAGTAAGAGTGAGCAAAAGTGTGTGTGTGAGAGTGTGTGCGTGTGTGCGTGTGTATGTGTGTGTGTGGAGAGCACTTGTGTGCACTTGTGTGTGTGCGCACGCCCATGTGTGTGTGTGCACACGCATATGTGCGTTTGTGTATGTGTGTGTGTGTTTGTGTGTGTGTGTGTGTGTGTGTGTGTGTGTGTGGAGACAGAGAAAGTCAGCAAGTGAGTCAGAGAAAGAATGACTGAAAGTGTGTGTGTGTGTGTGTGTGTATGTGTGTGTATGTGTGTGTCAGGGGTGGAAATTACCTTTGCAACATGTGAACTTTTACCAGCCACTGAGAAATAAATTGTAAAATTCACCAGACATTCAACAGCAAATTATTATTTAGTATCCAAAAATCTACCAGCCACTTTCACATTTTACCAGCATTTGGCTGGTGGCTGGTGCCAATTTCCATCCCTACTGTGTGTGTGTGTGTGTGTGTGTGTGTGTGTGTGTGTGTGTGTGTGTGTGTGTGTGTGTGTGTAGACACAGAAAGAAAAAGGGGTCCTGAGAGCTGCAGACTAGATGCACAGACCTACAGCACATCTATCTAAACCCAGGGTTCCCACTCTTTTTCACTGACAAAATTTCTAAACTTTTCCATAACTTTTTCATGACCTAAAGTGAATTTTCCATGACTTCACCGCACCTTAAGTGTGTAGAATTTAGCATACTTTTAAGGTTAAAGTCTGAAATGTTTAACATTCAAAGTACTGACAATGCATTTACTGTCGACTCTAAAGGCCTAATGATAACTTAACAGAACACTGTAGTTGCGTTAGGGAGAAACTAAAATTCCATGACTTTTCCCAAAAACTTTCAGTGAATTTACAAAATTCCATGACTTTTTCAGGTCTGGAAAATGACACTTTCAATTTCCATGACTTTTCCAGGATTTCCATGAATGTAGGAACCCTGTAAGCCCCAATGAAGTTGCTGTCTGTCAGGGGATATAATGACAGCTGTTATATTTCCATGTATTATTATTATTATTATTATTATTTACCTATTTGGTCATATTTTCTGTTAGTGTGTGTCAAATGGCTTACTGTGAGACTTTGGATCATATCACATTGTGATGTACAGACTGAATTTTGTGTCTATGATGGTTGAACAATAAAAAAAGTTGGAATTACAAAAAGAAGTTCCTCTCGCCAAGGCCTTTACTGGCTGTGGGGCCGGCAGCAGGCCCACTGTCTCACATAAGTACACATTTTCCTTGACGGGCAGAGCCCACACAAACCTTTTCTCATGGCTTCGATGAACAGGTCCCTCTTCCAGACTCGGATGGCTTTCCCAGATGTTCCTAGTAATCGCTAATATATCGGTATTACAGCTCCAGTGTGCCGGACTTGGCAATGGGGCTTGCAGGGGTCCTACTGTAATCCCTTAGTGTGTGTAACTCTACCCTCCAGACATACACCTAGCGATATTAATAAAGCCCAGCTCAAACACATCCCAGAGTTTTATAGTGCCCTACGAGGTCACGTAATACAAAGCATAACTCAACCTGCTAAACAGCACCTGGATGGCTTGTTTAAAGAACGTATTAATGACAGTCGCTCTACTTTGAACTCACTCTACGGTCCTTGTCACCCACAGACTTGAAGGCATTTTGGGCTGTCGTGAAAAGCATTCTTTTCTGGAAGGAGGACCCGAGCGGGCTCTCTGTGAAAACATCCGCGTGGCCTGAAGTAAGGATTATCCAACTGCAATGCTGTGGGAGAGTGGGAGCAGGCTGACAACGACAGCAAACAAAGCTAAATCTACACCAGACATGTAGAGCCCAGCTTTTTTTGTGTGCGTGTGTGTGTATTTGCGCAGTCCGCTCCTGGTCGGCACTCAAACACAGGGGCTGTTTATATGTGCAGTGTGGCGTTTAGAGCCGTGCCAGGAGAATTCTGTCCTCAGCTCATGTTAGTAAAACACAGCACAGGCCCCGCCGAGAAACTCGCATATCAATGAGCCCCCAATCGCCCCATCCACCGTCAACGCTGGCTTTTCAGCGCCCACTTCCCCCCCCGCCACTACCCCCAGTGTCTGGGGTCTGCATTTTTGCCTTCCCCTCCCTTCACGTACACACACACACACACACACATACCTCCTCCAGGCACCGCACAAACACACATTTGTGCTAAGGTTGTTTTACATTAAACACACGGCCGAGGTCAGCACGGAGAGGTCGCCGCCATTAATAATGGCCGCCGACTGCTAGGCGGCTTTCATCGTAGTCATGTTTCAAAATGGTCAGGCCTCAAGGAGTCGTCAGCCAGGCTCCTCCGGCCAGGCCAGGCCAGGCCAGGCCAGGCCAGGCCAAGAAACACAGGCCCGGTTGCGGAGAAGTCCGGTCCGCTTGCACGCTTAGCGGCCTACTGCAGCCCACAGCTGAGATGGAAAAGTTACTCAAAAGCCAAGCGTGTTTGCTGTGCAAGGAGAGAGTGAGGGAGAGGAAGAGAAAGAGAGAGAGAGAGAACGCTAGTCGTAAATCTCTAAGACGTCATAGTGCTGCTGCTGCCGGCAGAAAGGGGAAAAAAAGGCAATCACGTACAGTAAGCAATCACATAAAGGGAATTTCAGGGCCCGGACGAGGGGTGATGAACGTGCCATTTCTGCCTTTTTCCATGACTGAAATGATCCTCGCTATTTGTCTGGAAAAGGACAAGGTAATCCATAGGTTTAAGACCAACGTCAACATAACAAGAACGGCCCCCAGATTATGCACACAAACGTATTAAGTCGGGCAGCGCATCCCACAAATCCCGTGAGTAAGAGCGTTTATGTCCGCTCCACATGGAGGAAAGGCGTAGAAAAGACGAGCACGGAACAGAGCACAGACGCCTCCGCGCCTTGGTCTACCTTCCACGGTACACTGCACTCTCCTCTATTCTGATCCGCTGCCTCTGAGCTGGGTGAAATATCGTGCCCGAAAAGCACTGGACAAGCAGCTTTCCTTCCTTCGACAGTGTCTGCCTCTTCCCCTCGTTTGGCTTAGGCCAGGGCTTTTTCTGGCCATGTTGACACCGGACCAATCTTGCGGGCAGGGTGCTGAACACAGCACCCTCCGGCCTGCAGAGCTGAGCATTTGCAAATACAGCCCTGGGTATCGCATCTCGCTTGTTTATTTTTACGGCCGTAGGATTTCACCCAGCAATCTGGGCGAAAAAGCTGCCCCTGTTTTCTTCTATCTATGCGTCACACGGCTCGTCGGCGTCATGACATGTTTTTGGACACAGCTGAGCACCATGAGAAAAAGAGAATACTACTTCACATAAAATCTGCAAGATGGAAAGCTCATCGAAGGCAAAAAAATACAAATATAAATATTTAAACAAAAATACATAAATAACCACAAAAAAGGCACGTCTTGGCAAAAGTAAGTGGAGGAAACTGAGATTCACAATTCTGATTCATGACATGTCTTGTCACTAAAACACTTCTGGACAATGCCTGAAACAGAGAAAACAAAAGAAACAAGCCTCTCCATTTCCCAGCAGCCCCTGGGCTATCCTGGTCAGATTGACGCCAGCATTCGGCCTGTCTCTCTCTCAGACAGTGCAGAGCAGAGCAGAGCAGAGCAGAGGAATCCAGGGATACAGCTGACAGACTGAAGCAGTGGATTAAGTATTCATGAGCACCACTCTCCTGTTCCCATCTCATGTGACCTTGTGCCAGCCTCTGAGTCACTGCTGCTACTGCCCCACAGAGAGCTGTGGCATGGGTGGTGGGGGGGTGGGGGGCACTGCTGCTACTGCCCCACAGAGAGCTGTGGCATGGGTGGTGGGGCGCACTGCTGCTACTGCCCCACAGAGAGCTGTGGCATGGGTGGTGGGGGGGTGGGGGGCACTGCTGCTACTGCCCCACAGAGAGCTGTGGCATGGGTGGTGGGGGGGTGGGGGGCACTGCTGCTACTGCCCCACAGAGAGCTGTGGCATGGGTGGTGGGGGGGGGCCCAGAAAAAGGACCCGACCCAGGATGCCTCTCTCTCTCTCTTTTTTTTCTCTCTCTCTGTCTCTGACGACATGTATCTGCCCCTTTCTGTCTGTCTCTCTTTCTTTCTCTCCGTTTCCCAGAATGCACCGCCTCTCTCTCTCTCTCTCTCTCTCCCTCTGTCTCCCTCTATCTGACTCTCTTGCTCTTTCTTCCTGATGGAAAATAATGAAAGTGGAGCCTCGTAAGCTTGCACTGAAACCATTTCGACTTCCATTTTCATTTCCTCCCCAGCGTATCATGGCTGCTATGCCCCCTGGCCCCTGCCAGGAACACATGAAGCCCAAGGAGACGCTTCTCTCCTCGGAAACCCGAGCCACCGCCGCTCTCCTACCCTGGAGCATGAGCACGCCTCGAGCCCCTTCTCTGCCCGAGCTCTGGGTCTCTGCACCGCAAAACCCATGTTAGCACGGGCAGCCTTCGAGTGAGTGATAGCTACAGACCTCCCAGCCCTCCCCCTGGGACCCGGTGACAAATCCACAACAAAGCCATCAAGCCTGGAAAACCCGTGAAAGCGAGTTCTCCATCCTACCGCTCCCTGGCCATCCCTGGAGGACCCCCCGAGGAGTCGATGTCGATGGAAAGGTGGTGTAATCTATGCACTGATACGTGGGAGGGGGAACGCCGACAGTGCAGCCCAGTGTGGGTGGATGGGATCTGATGGGGGGTGGGGGCATTATCGGGCTGTCACTTGGGAACTGTCCACCCCCTATCATCCTCACATTAATGCATCCAGTGGCTAATTGGACTTTCACAGAAGGCGGCCGGAGTGCTTGACCCCTCGGTAATTAGTTTACCACTGAAGCACGGCTCCAAGCCAAAGAGCCATGGCTGTTACATCACATTTGCTCTCCATTGACAACCAATATGCCAAATGAAGGATATTTTGGTGGAAATCAATGTTCGTTGTTACAACACAAAAGACCCAAAGAGCCCAAAAAAGATACAAAGACCATAGTCAAATTGCTTTCAAACACACACGGGCACATGAAAACACATTTTACGTATAATGACCAGAACAAAATAAATAAACGTGACCTCTTCAGTTGCAGTAAGGAAGGTGTTGTTGATTTATTACAAGAGGGAATGGACTACTGTTATTACCGTACTGGTCTTCCCTGGTTTACAACAAAAGAGGATTTTTTTCCATCACCAATCACTGGGCAGACTCGCTACATTAACTCTGGTGAGAAGAGAAAACCCTACAGGATTTTATGGAAATGTGTAATAGGTCTATCCATTCAAGATCAACCCTTGGGTGAGGAAGGAGAGAAGGTGTGCTGGTTGGATTCTTTATTCTTTATTTTTTTATTGTGACTCACATTCAGCTGGCCCATGAGTAAAGGTCTCCGGATTTATTCTGCAAGGTCCGGCACAAAGGTACACTATATAACCACAATATTTCTCGCCACGCACAACACAGAAAACATCCCAAGTGAGACAGAGTAAGATGTAAGGGGATGTTTATCTACTACAAATCACAAAATACTTACTGTGTGAACACAAGCAGAGAATCTGAGGTGGAAAACAAGGTAATGAAACAAATTCTGGACAAAAAAATGCCTCAATTACATAACATGACAAAATAGAAGTGTGAAAAGAAAATCGCTTGTCCATCACACCTTTTTCAGAATAAACACAGATGCATTGCCTTGGGGGAAACGGGTCCCCTCAATTTGTCTAAAAGCCCTGTTTTTTTTTTCTTTTAAAGGAATGGATCAGTTAATAAGATCTGACTCCATTAGCCTCCTGGGCCAGCCTCTCCATTCACTCAGCCTCCTGTGGCATATGGTTACACACACACCACAGTCCGAGTGGGCTGTTCTCTAAGGCTACTGGGGTTGTGGCGTGTGTTGTGTGTGTGTGTGCAGGGGGGGTGGCTCCCCATTTTCCACAGTGCTCCCAGTGCACTCTCCCTCTCTCTCTCTCTCCCACTCTCTCTCTCTCTCCCTCGCTCACTCACTCTCTCCGGCCACGTCAGATCATGACTCAATAATCCCCACAAATCTTGTCCCACTCTCCCTATTGCCCTGGTGGTTTTACGCCGGGCCAATTAGCCATCTGCCAGGCCTCTGCCTGCACTATGGCGTGGCACCGGCACACACACGCCTAGCACGCTGGCTGCTGGTTGGCCTGCTGGAGAGGGTGGGAGGGAGTACAGAGAGAAAGACAAGGGGCAGAGAAAGAAAGAGGCAGAGACAGAGAGAAAAAGAAAGAGAGAGAGAGAGAGAGACAGAGAGAGGGAGAGCGAGAGAGACAGAGAGAAACAGAGAGAGAGGGAGGGAGAGAGAGACAGAGAGACAGAGAGAGAGAGAGTGAGAGAGAGAGAGAGAGAGAGAGAGATAGAGATAGAGTGTGAGACAGAGATAGATAGAGAGAGATAGAGAGGGAGAGAGAGAGAGAGAGACAGAGACAGACAGAGAGAGTGAGACAGAGAGAGAGAGAGGGAGGGAGAGAGAGAGAGAGAGAGAGAGAGACTAGAGGAGAGTAGGGAGGACCCAGCACCAAGCTCATTGTTACAGCTGACAGAGGGGCATCAGACCACATTGTCCTCCTCCCTCTACAACCCCCCTCCCGCCTCAAGCCTATGCTTCCGATCAAGCATGGAGAGGAGACGCCATTTATGAGCGTCCTGAGTGGGACCATGAAGAGGAGGAGGAGGAAGTGGAGGAGAGGGAGGAGGAAAGAGAGGGAGGAGAGGGAGGAGAGGGAGGAAAAGACCCCCATTCTGAGGCTGGAAGAAAGCCAAGGTCTCTCTCCGCTCCGAGTGGTGCTAAGCTGAGCAGGCACCTAAAAAGGCATGAATGAATTTATCCATTAGCACTCAAGTCCCTCTCTCAAATACAGAGAGCCTATCAGCCTATTAACCTTATGGGAGAGGGGCGCTCTGGCCCAGTTAGTGAGTGCAGATTCAAATGAGACTCCACGCAGCAATCCGCCAGGAGCAGATTAGATTTTTTAATGTGATTGTTAAATGTAGTTTAAAAAAAAAAAGGAGACCTCGCAAAGGGAATGGCCGAGTTGCATCATGCATCTGCTTAAATACTTCACTTGACACCAGGGACCTAATTACCCCGAGGCGCTCATGTAGGCATTCATTAAAGAAGGGAGTCATGTGACCCAGTGCGCGGCAGGCTCTGGGGTCACGGTGTCGTATGTGGAACCAAAACGCACAGCTGAGCTTTCTATAATGAAAAAACAGCATCTCGTTTGGTCTTTGGTCCCATTCTGTTTCCTCAGTTTATTTCTATTTGTCTCTCTCTCCATCTCTTTCTCTCTCTATCTCTCTCTCTCTCTCTCACACACACACACACACACACACACACACACACAGACTCACACACAATCTGCCTTTCTTCTTCTTTCTGTTCATTTCTGATTCTCTGTCTTTAGAGTGGTTAGGTAAAAATAAATCACACAAAGCCTGTAGGTCTGCCCACAGCCCTTCTGGCCATGCACTCAAAGAGATAAACAGAGAGAGAGAAAGAGAGAGAGAGAGAGAGAGAGAGAGAGAGAGAGAGAGAGAGAGAGAGAGAGAGAGAGCAGTCTGTCCTATCATATACTGAAGTAGAAAATGAAGGTCCTGGGGGCACGGGGGTCAACCAGCTGGCCCCCCTCCCCACACACACACACACACACACACACACAGATTTCAGACGCCTCTGTCACCACACTCTAAAGCACTCAGAGTCTGTGGCACCAGCCCACTCACTGCAGTTTAATTATGAATGAGCCCATCACCGCAGAATACCCATGACTGAGGAGCACAATGGCGGATGTGTTTCACCATCAGCAAAGACTTACAAAAAGGCTAAAGATGCTTGTGACAACTTCACCAGGCCACGTTATTTAGCAAGTTAATCAGTGTGACGTATGCCTCTCTCAGACACACGGGAAGGTGGGGTGGGGTGGGGTGGGGTGGGGTGGGGTTGGGAGGGGGGTTGGACGGTTGGCGGTTGGATAGAAATAGCCAGCCGAAATCCGGATGGTGTACGTTGCACTCAGTGAAAGCTCAGTCCTGATGGCTGAGTGGCTGGAGATGAAGCTATTGATCCGCCGGTAGTGCTCTGCCAATCTCCTGGCCTTTATTACCTGAGGCGATGATGGGGCCCGGGCATCACTAAAATACAGCTTGTTCAAAACATTACAGCAGACCAGACCAGGCCAAATTGCTTCTCCCTGTAATTGCTCTGGCTCATATTTAACTTACATCCCTCAGAACAAGGCAGCAGCAGACAAAATGGACAATTTTACTTTCAGGGTCTCGCTGATTACTTTGTTTGCGTAAAAGGCAGCGCTGGCAGGCAGGCAGGCAGGACCTGTATTCTTACGCAGAGAAGCAAACCACTCAAGGCCTGGCTTTACAAAGCAGCTCTGAGTTAAAAGTTTGCATTGGAGGCTAATCTACCCCTAAGCTGTGAACAAGCAGGCCCAGGATGTAGCTGGCTGGGGGCTCTGGATGTAAACCCACTTCAGAGTTCATTCAGGGCAGCCGTTGGGATTAGATTGCTGCTCGCTCAGCCACAAAATGTCTTTCTGCACCCATGTACGCCTGCTTTGGGGTGACTTGGCCAGTGCTGAGGACGGGGGAGAGGGGGTGAAGGTTGGGACTGGAAGGATAGAGGCGGGAGTGGGCGTCCTTCCCGTCCCGTCCCGTCCCATCCCCAAACCCGGAGGCCAAAGTCTGCCACGGAGGATCAGGCCCGGCCGTCGATGGCGCCAGATGCGAGCAGATGTCCTCGTCTCCACCGCGCCGTGTCGTGGCGGCAAAGTCACGCTCCTTCTGCACTGCCGTTGGTCCTGGCCCGAGAGCCGCCATCTGTGACTCATTTCACTTTGGTCAGGCAACCAGCGCAGGACGCAGAGAGAGAGAGAGCGGCCGACACCAGCAGCGCTCTGGGTCTCAGGACAGACCCTGACACAAAAGGCCGTCTGTGTGTGTGTGTGTGTGTGTGTGTATGTGCCTCTCTCTCCTTCCCTACTCTTCTCCAAGATCTGGGCCCACTTCTCTGTTCCGCATATGCCTCCAAAGCACAGATGTAGCCCCCCCTCCGTGCTCCCTGCTGCAACCGGTGCCAAACGGCACTCGAACAGATACCCGTCTCCGGCCAAAGACTTGCTTGTGCGAAGACAGGGCTCTTTAGTGTACGAGAGCCACTGCCCAGACACCCCCCTCAGGGCTCATTTCCACCGATTTGACCATGTACAGCGCGTATCCGTGTACAATAGGTTTGTATAGGGAAAGAATACGCTCAGATCACGCGTGCGGTGGAAATGGTCTCATCTGTTAACGTGCATTCTAAGCAAATACGGACAGAAAACGGGCACGCGCTGAATACACAGAGAGTTTGGTGTGAATGAGCCCTCAGACACGATATATCCTGCCACTGTCATTTCAGCATGACCCTAAAATGTAATAGAGGGGTCATAAACACCAACAGACAGAGGGAGAGGAGAGAGAGAGAGAAAAAAGAAAGGAGGGGGGTGGAGGAGGTGGAGGACGGCAGGACTTCCTTTATCAGCACTTCCTCTCAGGATCAAGTTGTAAAAGTGCACTGATATTTCAACTGGCAGCGCAAACTGCTGAAGGTTGGGCCCGAGGAGCAGGAGACTGTAAAGCTTGGGGGGGGGGGGCGGTGTGTGTGTGTGTGTGTGTGTGTGTGTGTGTGTGTGTGTGTGTGTGTGTGTGTGTGTGTGTGTGTGCGCGTGTGTGTGTGGGCATGCTGTATTGTGTGTGTGTGGGGGGGGGGGTGTGTTGGTCTTTATCTGGGTGTGTTTGTGTGTGTGCGTGGGGGGTCTCTATGTGTGTGTGTGTGTGTGTGTGTGTGTGTGTGTGTGTGTGTGTGCGTGTGTGTGGGTGTTTATCTGGGTGTGTTTGTGTGTGTGCGTGGGGGGGGGGTCTCTATGTGTGTGTGTGTGTGTGTGTGTGTGTGTGTTTGTGCGTGCGTGCGTGTATGTATATTTGTGGGTGGGGGGGTCAAGGCACATATTGATCACAGTGCCCATGTATGACATATTGATACATGGCCACAGTGACACCTAGCATCCTTACCTACAGAGGCACCACAGAAGTGTTCATATGTTCATATGTTCATCATATGTTAATGTATTGCTGTAGGAAGGCTGATTGTGAGGATACATCCATTTATATCGGATAGCAGTCTTGGTATCAGTCCTTCACAGGTGAATAGAATTGCTTATAAATGAGAATACTGAAATAGAGTGCATGTGCAGGCTATCCATAACAGTGGGGTTCGATATGTACTTACAGCCAAACTCATTCAAATTTGAAAATAACCAGACAGCAAGTGAATGTACCAGGCACTGCACAGAATATAAAGTACTATTTGATAACCATAACCTGTCAAAACCAGTTACATTCATGAATGGCTGTGAAAGTGGTATAGTCGTACTGACGGGGTATTTAGAAGCCCACACAAATACAATGTGTAGATGAAAACATAAGACACACTATGGACAGTTAAGGTCGTGTAGGAGGGGAAAGTCCATAGTGGGACTTGATTGTTCTCACACATTTCAAAATTGGCATCACTGTTTGTGAGACCCAAGGTAGCCATAACCTCAGACCAATTATAGTCCTTTCCCCAAAGTTATATGTCTGGGATAGGGGAATGAGACGCACCAACTGTATGTGGTCTCAAACATAGCCTCTCTGTTGTGCACACAAAGCTGGATTGCTTACATGATTTCATTTTAATTATCTGTGGCTATTATATTTCGACGTTAAAGAACCATATGGTTAAAAAAACTTTTGTTTGGAATATAGACTGTATAAGCGTTTTGAGTAGAAATCCCTGTGACAAGGCATAACTGTCAAACAAAAGCGATGTGCTGCCCAACATAAGGATGAAGGGGTCACGGAGAAAGCTGGTAGACCCTGTCTCAAAGCTGAGGTGCACCCGAAGATAAAGAAAATATGGAGATGGGCTTGGTAATGTCCACTACAGCTGGTCCATTCTACGGCCATCTATGTTTACTTTATGATACCCTTACTGTGCATTTATACGTTTGCGCTCCCAGCAAGTACTCTCTGAGAACCATCCAATCTCCCAGTTTATCCACAAAAGTGACATAACCTGAAAGCAAAGTACGATAGCCTACATTGAGCGTTTTAAATCCGCTTGTTAAAAGCTGTAGAATTTTTGCCTAGTTGCCATCCTACCTGTTTTGAAGAAAGCATCCGTATCAGAGTCATTCGGTCCCTCCTCGGCAGCTTCTGCGGAATTCATCTCTCTTCCTTGAGGTTCACAGAACTGATCAGTGAAAGCAGTATATCCAGTGAATAGTGTTAAAGCTGAAAAAGATCATCAGTGCACGGGCATCTCCATGTTCTTGAGTTCTTGGCTGCGGCTGTTCCGATCCTCAAGTCCTGGCTCTGCCTCTTCTGCTGTCCCTACAATGAACAGCACCGTGTTTCGGTCTATTGTTTCGAATACAGCCTTCCTCAGCAAGCTCCGGCGCCACAATAGGACCCTCAGCGCATGTGACACAGAAGATGCCGTTTAGCGGTTCCGAATTAAGATAGCATTTAACTTAGGGTAAATTGTAAGTTACAGCATCCAAGAAGAATAGATGTATCGAATGAAACAAACTGCCGGCATTTTGAATAATTAGCCCGAGTCTTGTGCTGCCTTGCTTACATTCGAGCGATATCTTTAACAGTGAGTGATGTCACGCAATCTGCATAATGTTGGGTTAAGTGGCTTCTCTTGGCCAAACTGAGATTTTTGTCTACATTTTGCTTCACAAGACAGTCGTTTTCTAAAGCTATGCAGTATGTAGAATATACATAGATCAACTACTCGTGACAAATTCAGCGAAGTTGTGGAAATTCGGTACGTTTGCACAGGCAGATAGCAGTATTTTCTTAACAATAGCAGAGATTCTCCGCGCCCTCCTTCCCTACTGAACCCACGCCCCCCTCAGTCACTACACAGAAGTTGTAAGCGTTGCTCTAGTCAGTGTTTTGCGGTGTTATTAAAATATTACTACACGGCTTACAAACAGTAGGTACATTCAGATAAATTGTTGACTTGTGTTGAAGTAGCAATTTTTTCTTTATGCTTCAACATCCTCTTCGTCACCGTGGTGGACGAGGTGCGCTGTACCCTTGTTTAAATGTAAGCTTGTGTAAAACAGTCAAATGATTCCCAAACTGAAATGCACCACATGAAAAAATGCACCACATGCTTGAGGTAATAATTAAAAGACGCCTGTTGCAATCGTTTCTTTTTTAAATGTATGGGCAAGCCACCGCGACAGAGTAAATGAAAATGAAGAGGTGAGGGAAACGTGTCAGGCTATCACTCCACTGTCAAACAACCACCGCAAACAAAAACAGTAGGCTACTACACTTTTCTCAGATGTTTGTGTGACAAATTCAGACAGTGTCGGCCAATTCAGGCTCAGCCAAGATCTAGCACCTCTTGTCCGAACGGCGCATGGAACTTTGACTGGTATGGTTTTCTGTCAGAATTACGGAAATAAGTTTCAGATGCTATAGCCAATTCCATGTTGCCCTAAAACCAGGGGCAGTCTGTACACAAAGACTCATTGGAGTTAAACAGTGCCCTCTAGTGGCAAATGTGTAAAAGACACTAATTTGTTAAGGCTACGTCATTTTTTAATCTTGTAATGAAGTTCTAAAATTCTATTTTGACGATAAATACAACAACACTCTATAAACTTTCTCATTCTTTCGGCGTTGCTCGTGAACTTCGTAAACAGCAGTTTCATTTAACACTGACCAATCCGTGGATTTGACAAATATAACCACAGAAATGTCTCAGTCGAGACATGATGATGATGTTTTTATTCCAGACACACTACCCGAATTTCTGAAGCATTATACAAAAGCTGTTATCCGAACTCAACCTGAAGATCTTCTACAGTGGTCACATAAGTAAGTCAACAGTGGCTGGAGACAACATAGAAATCCACTTAGAAGACCTTCTTACATGCTGTTCATTTCTCATTGTAATGCAAAGCCTTCTGTAAATGTGTGGTTGTATTTGTTTCAACAAGCATTTCATTATTATGTTAAAAGGCATTAAGCCTTGAGTTAAAATTTATATTTCAATGTACATCCAGGTATTTCACTGCTATGGTAAAGGGCCAGCCTCTACCAGTATGCCAACCTTCTGATCACCACACTCTACATGCTGTAAGAAATCTCACCCCAGAAATATTGAGAGAGTTACATTCTCAGGTTTGTTGTTACAAATGGTTTGTCCTCTATGGCCACACATTTTAGTGAGCATAGATCTTGGGCATACAGTATTTTAGGTAGCCTACATTGAGAAGTTGTTATGCTATCACCCTATCCATGAAGTACAAATCAAAAAGTCAAGTCAAAATGTTAGTTAATGTAGCAGAATGTGCACTCTGTCTACTTTAACGTTCAGTTTAATGGGCAAAGATTGGTGAGCCAGGGGGCCATCATGCTGACATGGAAGTCACTGAACCTGGCTGAGAACTGCTTAACTGCGGCCTTCACTCTGGGACGCTTCGGAGAGCAGGTGGAGTGGATGAAGTTCTTCACTCTCTGCTGCAACTATCTGGGAGGGGTGAGTATTGGCAGAAATATTAATTAAAATAAAGTGAATTTAATTCAAACTTAAGTGAATTTCTCAGCTAACCAGAAAAAATATATTGGTGATGACAGATGAGGGTGATCTTTATCACAGTGATTCCTCAAGGCACCAGAATGTGCAGTGTGTAGTCTTGAATTTTGTGTTATTTTTAAAAGATAAATTGATTAATGACAATTAAATGCATTGAATTGTAAAGGGTTAAATACAAACACCCCACCTCTGACCCTGCAGCCTTAAATGACACAAACAAACACACAACAAAGGCAGGGGTATTTTTAGGCAGGGGTGATTGAATTCAAAAATGGAAGTGTTAATCATTTATGTTCATCAATTAACAAAATACAGTGACTGAACAAAAGAGAAACCTAAATCAAATCGATATTTGGTGTGACCACCCTTTGCCTTCAAAAGAGCATCAATTCTTCTAGGTATACCATGCATTTTTGAAGGCATTCCTAGTTGACAGCCTTTTTTTCACACCTGCCTAAAACTTTTGTACATTACTGTACTGTACAAGCATGCATACATTATCAGTGAAACAGTTTCACTAAAACTGGCTCGGAAAAAAGTATTCCCACTGCATCGAGGTAATATATTCACCGACTGTTTTTTTATTTTTTGCTAATGTCATTCATCATTACTGTCATGTAGTCTTTAAGATCTATTCTGAAAAACATATAAACTGCTGAAAGGAATTCTGACTTCAATTTAAAAAGCCAACTGGTTTGTCTTGTTATCTGACAGAACATCAGGCAGGCTCTGGTACAGGCCTGCCACATCCTGAACTCTGACCCTCAGTCCCCCGATGCCTGTGTCTCCTTCAGCCTGTTCAAGTGTCTGTACCTCTATCTGGCCTACGTTACCAACAAGCTCACACTACAACAGGCTGAGGAAACCCTCTCCCTTCTCCAACAGAAAACGTAAGCAATTTGCCTTTAGGTTTCTAGTGATATAAATGAATTAGTAAGCATGGTTTAGCAGTCTATTTCTTCAGGTAGTTATGAAATTGTAAAGTTACACTAAGGGGGCGTTAATATTCCTTTCCTTTCTCAACTTTCAGGGGTAATGGAGTGGTGAGAGTATCCGACTTCATCAGCGACTATAAACTCATCCTAGATCCAAATCAGTGATCATGAACACAATGTATTTTTTTTTACTTAAAATAAACACCATTGACGTGCCCTTGAATCATGCTAAGGCACATCAGCGACATAACCTGACTTTTCTATTTATTTTATAAATACTCTATGGTCAATAGCCCCATCCATTCCCATTAAAACATACACACTGAAAAAAAAAAACAGGATCAACATAACACATAAAATATACGCAGAAAAGAGGTAGGCATCAACATAACAGTTACAGGCTAAATTGATTTGTGCCCCTCCCTCTATTGATCTCAGCAGACAAGCAATGGCAAGCTAATTTCTCGGAAAGCCTTATGAGTGAGCAATGGGCTTGTGCTGAGCTGTGTTGTGTTGTGTAGTGTTGTGTAGTGGAGTGCTGGCACTGGAGCCTGACCCTCCCCAGAGAAGCACCCCGGCCCTGTGGGCTTGCGCCTCCTCCCACAGATGGACGTGCTGGGCTGCCAGGTGCCAGGAAGTGACTCTCTTCCTTATAGCAGGTTTGGAGCCGTAGGCTACTAAAATATCCACCTTCGTCAGGCTATTCTGAGCGCCACCTCCCAGCAAGCCAAATGCTTCATATTACATGGCAAAAAAATGTTTATGCTGTCCCTTTCTGCTTCTCTCTCTCTGTATGTCTCTCTCTCTCTGTCTGTCTGTCTGTCTGTCTCTCTCTCTTTCTCTCTCTCCCCCCCCCATCTCTCTTTCTCTCCATGTCTCTCTCTCTCTCTTTCTCTCTCACACACACACACACACACATACACACACACACACACACACACACACACACACACACACACACACACACACACACACACACACAGACACACACATTCCTGCTCACTTGATCCCTCTCTATCTCACTCCCTACCAAAAGCCAATGGGCACTCATTGCGATGACGGCGGAGATAAACATTAGGCAAATCTGATTACGCTGCAGAGTGTGACTGCTTGTGCCGGTCCAGCCCAGCCCCACATCGTTTCCATGGCCACCCAAGCACAGAGTGTTCAGCTCAGTTCAGTGGAGCTGCAGACCGCGAGCCAGGAGACCCGGGGGCCATCGGAGCACGGCCTGTTAGCAGGGCACAGTCGAGATGGCAGCAGGCCAGTTTCCTCGTGCTTACCAATGGCCTGAGACAAACGCAGTGCATATGGTTTAGGCATTGACAAGGCAAAAAAAAACACTCTTGTGTTCGCCAAGGCATACATTCAGAAAATAGAGTAGGATAGTTATACGTTCATGGGAGAGGGAGCGGGATTGTAAAGGGATATCGGCCTTAACTGATAATGTCCTGAAAAGAGGCAGACGGTTAAATGTTTCCTTTGAGGGTTTGTGGTGGAAAACACACATATATGAAGTGTCATTCAAGGACCCCCTTCAAAAGTGCAGTATGATAGGTATGCCATGATAAAAAAAAAAACAGACTACCTACACATAGACCCGTGATTATATAAAAAAAAACTTTGTGTTTGTTCCAAGTAAGAAAGAAAGATGCAGTGGTTTTGTGTAATGGAATAAAAGACACTCAGAAGCATCTTTTGTCTATTTGTACATTGAGAAGTTGTTATGATATCACCACATCCATGAAGTACAAATCAATGTCAAGTCAAAATGTTACTTAATGTAGCAGAATGTGTACTCTGTCTACTTTAACGTAGACAGACTCACTCAGAAGCATCTTTTGTCTATTTGTGCAGAAGTCTTCAATCCATTTGGGACTGTGTGCATTTTAGTTTGTGAAGCAGCCTCAGTGTGTTCACAGCATTTCAGCATGTCTGTGCCAGTCAAGGGAAGCAAGAAACAGGAGAATGGATCTTCTGTGATTTATATGTCTACACATCTCTCTGTTCGTCTCTGTTCTGTGTTCCTCCTGTTGCCAAAGAGACATGTTCAATTTTTCAAGGCAGTGTGGTGAACTTTAACCCAATTTGCATCTTTCTGGAACTTTTCTTCCACCCTGCACGATTCTGAATATTGATAAAATGCTGTGAAGATGACAGCATCACATTTAGAGAGATAAAATGGAACATTTGATATGCAATGCCAGGAGAGAGAGAGACAGAGCAAGAGAGAGAGAGAGATAGAGACAGAGAGACATAGACAGAGAGAAAGAGAGAGAGAGAGAGAGAGAGAGAGAGAGAGAGAGAGAGAGAGAGAGACATGAGACTGACATTTCCCTTCAGAGTAGAACTAAATTATTGAAGCTGTAGGTCAAACACCAATCAAAGTAAGTAATCTCTTCAATGTCCCACCTGACCTAACCTGATGTAGCCTTCTGAGGCCAAATGCAAATGTAACCCTCAGATATTACAGCATATTGAGCAAGTTATGCAGACATAGGCCTACTGACATTGAGGGTTTGGCAGCCCAGGATAGCCACATAGCTTTCTCTGTGTGAAAGACAGTTTGCACCGGGAGGGGTTTCCGTGAAAGATGACATTTTTACGACTGCGTTGTGAAGGATTGGTCTGTGGCAGGCTGCCTCTGAGGTGAAGTCTCCGCTGATCTGAATAAGGCGCTCCACCACAGGAGGCGACTCGGGGACCTCGCGGCATTTGAGGCGTGCTGGCCTCGGCTCACCTTCCCAGTCACGTTTGTGCTTTTTGCACCGGTGTGTCACACGCGCCCACAGGATGCCCTCTGTATATACGCTTACAACCACAAACATTCAAGTGAATGCTTCTACCTAAACACTTACTAAATGTGCTGGCTCTGTTAGTTTCCCTGGGCAGGCTAAAAACATTCCAGCTGTTTTTTTCCCTGTGACCTTAAAAAACACATATGTCATAGGTAACAATAAAAAAAGGTGCTCAGGAACGTAACCTTTGAGTGGATACAGTGCAAAAAAACTTCATTCTTGGCTTTAATTCCCTTGTTACAAAAGGGAGGTTCATTAAATAGTGATGACAAGAGTATTAATGATGCTGTAATTACAGGGCAAGTTCCAGAATGTAACAGAAAATGACTTTTATAAAACAGGGAAAAAAATGTTCGGTCAAAAAGCCTATCACTTAAAATAATCTAATGTCTCCATGCGAGGGCAAGTCTGAGCTCTCTTCTGCTGGTGTAGCCAGCCACACAGTATAGTATGATGAAATAGCTCTGAGCTGGAAGCAAGATTAATGAAACAGCTCAACTCATCCTGTCACAGCCGATAACAAAACCTCTCTACCTGTTTACTTTGGGCTGGCAAAAAGTCTTAGCAAAAAAAAATTGGAGGTCTTTTGACATTCCGAGAAATCGCCCCATGTTTTTCGGCACTTTAATCAGAGGGAGAGCACTCACCAATTACACAGATACAGCTGAGGACTGACAGGAAGAGAGCAATTACACCGTCAGCGATAGGAGGACCAGTGGTGCCTGGGGTCACCCTCCTCCTCATCCCCCCGCCATCCCTCGCTGCACTGGTCAGCTGCAGGCCAGGCTTGCTAAGCACCCCAAGGAAGATCACTGTTTTTGCAAACTGGTGAAGAAACTGATATCAGTATACAGTATATAGCCGAGAGAAAATGTTCTTTGTTTTAAAATATGAATCATTACTTACATCAGCTATTCAGTTGTTGCAACATTGTGATGGTGGTCCCATAATCAGTTCTGTAAATACACTTTATTAGTATATTATTATAATTCGGTATTTGGTTCTAACATATTGTTGGACTTCATATGTGCCCATCAGTGGCTCAACAGCACAAGCGCAAAACTGACACTGCAAGTGCTGAAGGAAATTCTGCTAAAATGTTGAGCCATCCTCTGCTGCGTATGAATGTACAGTGTAGGATCAGCTGACTTGCATACATTTCAAACAGTGCCCGGCTGGGCAGCTGAGTCAGTCCGTTGTTTGGTTGGGGCTTGGATGGGGGCTGCTTCTCATTTTCAGACAGACCCCATGATTGTTTTGTCTGTTATTTCGTTTGAGGCAGCACTCCCAGAAAATGTTTACTTTTACCTTTCCGGTGGACTGCACTTGATCTGATTCCCAAAGCTCAACACTAGAATCTACTGAATAAAGCCATGGAATATGTCTCCTTGCTTAGCCGCCTAGTCTGAGGACTATGCTGTAGCATTATACTGCACAAAATATCCCAAAAATGTTTTCAGTTTAACACTCGTTTTACCCCAAATAAACAAGCTTTAGTAAAATATTTTTATGAGTTCTTGTGTATGATTTTCAAACACAAGCTGAATTCCCAAGTCTATCCCTGAAGCTGTAAATAAAATGTAACAAATGCTACAATATTATGTTCCTCTGTTGTCATAGTAAGCCTAATTACCAATCGACACCAGAGGGCGCAATAAGTAACATAAGATAAGTCCCTCTGATTTTGTATCCTATCACATGATGTATTAAAAACAGTTATATATATATGGTATAGTACAGAGTGTTCATTCATTTATTCATTTATTTGCATAGGCTACTGAACTTTACAGTATTACAACAGTTTAACATTAGGGAGGCTACATGTAAAAAAAAAAAAAAACAGAAAACAAAACGACACACCAGGGACTATGATGAACTGCACATTCACCTAAACAGACATATGCAATAGCCTTGATTACTGTCCAGTGCAAACACTGTTACATCCTCCAAAAAGACCCAAATCTGTTTGTTTTTTTCTTGCGGTTTGAAAGTGCCACATCCATACACTATTCAATCATGGGTATAGGCTAATGTCTTTTCTTTCTCCTGCCTCATTTCAAAATAGTTCTGCCATCCTTTAGTGTTGACAGGCTGCGATATACGAGCTGTAAGGCCACAAAAGCATTTCGCTGTACAGTGACAGCCAGGAGACTTGGCAGGTGTTTTCACCATCCAGCTCTTAACTGGAATCCCATCCTGTCAAAATGGCGATTCCACATGTTGCAACAGTCAACAGCTCAGCTGTGTTCTTGCTACACTTGAACATATATTTCTCGCCGTCATATTTCTTTCACTATCCCCAGATATTTGGCCAAACCAAGTTTTCACACGGTCTTATCTGTATACAGATGTGTTGTTGTCCTGAAATGTTTTGCTTGGAACAGGTGATGTCTCATTTAAGGATTACAAATCTTCGTGAATGTTTGGGGAAGACAACAGGGAAGTGAAATGATGCAGAGTTGCGTTCACGCTTGGATACAAGTTCTTGTAAAACAGTGAAAACTCCCGCCGGATTGGTTTAAGTCATGATGTTTAAATGTCTTTATCTTGCTTACTTTAAACCAGGTATACTCTAGCGGAAAATGTAATGGCACGCATTCGTGTCCCGTGCGCGCACTTCAGATATGAAGGCAAAGTGCCTGTTGATAGATAGTTTTGTGAAAGCGTTATGAGTAAGCGTTTGCTTTCCCTTTGAAAAAAAGAGTGAATTTAGCATTCATTAAAAGTACTGTATCCTAGGCAAACTACAGATTTAACGCGAAAACGCTAAATATATTTTACCACACAAGTAAACTGCAATTTAACATACTGAAAATGTCCTACTGGAAAAGAAAGTTGGAAACAACGAGCTAGACATCATATTTTAGGTCTCCGCTATATTTCAGACCTCCCCCTCTTACTTTCTTCATCTTACGACCAATGGAAGAAGGACGCTGGGCTTATGTTGTCAGGACGTCTGCCAATGACTTTGATACCAACAAGGAAAAACACATACTGTAATATCCCAATAATACAGACAGGGTCAGGACGGGACCTCTCTACTACTCTTGCAGTGTCTCGGTGTGTCTGTGAAACAGAAGACTTATCAGTTACCTCAGAATCACAAGATTTTCAGAGCAGTGCTCAAGTAGCGATTTCGTGAGTGCAACACTTGGCAGCCGTTACGGTAAGTCAAGATATATTTGTGACTGAAGTACGTTTATTTATGATTAATAGTGCTGTAGGAAAAAGGTTTATGGGTAAACCTAAACAGAATAATTACTTCTTCATAGGAATATATTCAGATACCTTGCAATATCTTTTTGTATTACACATTTAGTATGCATTTTGGTAATGGCAAATATCTAAGTGTTTAAAAAGTACTAAATGACTTAAAAGTTCAGCTATAGAAACCTGATATGGAGGTCTGAGATCAGACAGAAGTTTTAGTTGATCTCAGTTAAATTTAGTGAAGGAAGAATATAATGTAACAACATCAAGTCCAACAAACTGTTGCTCTCTCATTGTACTGGGATTTCCTGCTAGTTATTAGTTTCCTGTACTTTCCTAAACATTCAGAGTATTTAATTGCCTTGAATTGCAGTATTCTGGGTGCTGCAAAAGCATCTTGAGAGGGCTGGGTCCTTTTCATCATGTTTAATCCAAGCACGGTGGTGAGCCTTGCTATTCCCTGGACAGGAAGAGGTTTGGGCGCTCCATAAAGAGCGCAGCTCAGTTAATGGGAACCACAAAGCCGTTTGAAAATGATCTTTAGACTAATTAGCGATCAGATAGTTACTGACACTGTTACTGATGCTGATTGCTAAAATCTGTACTCTGCCTCATGCACATGCTATATACACACACACACACACACACACACACACACACACACAAACACAGGCATGCACGGATGCACACACACACATGCACGCACACACACACATACACAGGCACACACTCACACACACATGTAATTGCTGTAAACTGTAATCACATTGATGTTTAATCGTAGCCAATGACAACAAGGCAACAAGGTGACTTGAGGGATCCGCAGGTCTTCAGCGGTAACTACCCAGACAGAGCACGCTCACTCACAACTGTGCTTTTGCACTCTGTTGCTTTGTTGGAATTCAGAGCTTCAAATGGCCCTGAACAAGGTCAAAACCGTCGGCTTGTTCGCTCTTCCGTCCTTCGGAGCTGAGAACAAGTCACAAAGAACCTGTGTCCTCAGACATGTAGTATCAGCTAAGGCGAGGTCACCTTGCATGATTACCCAGGGTGAAACAGTACAATGTCAGTAGCATAATACTCAATGTTATTGATATGACATGCATTTTGAAGTCAGTAATAAAAAAGGTAAGTGGCACATGATTGGTGAGCTCAACATTGCAGTGGAACAAGACAAAGTTACTATAATATGACCAAGTAAAGATAACAGGCAGTATGGCTCATTACGATTGCTATAGCAGTATGCTCATATCAGGAGACTTGATGACATGGCCACTCTCTCCTCAGTGTCTGTCAGTAGCCCCGATAGTCTCTGCAGTGTGGTCTTCTGCAGTGTCATTTGTCTCCACCAGACGTGTGTTCGCTATCTCTCACTCGCTGTTTGTGCAGCTGAGGCGCAGGGCATGTTCAGGGTGGCTGCACAAATAAATGTACTTTTTTATTTTTTTGAGAAAAGGCTCCCCGCCACCATTTATACTCCAGATCTCATCAGTCACCTCTGTTGTTTATGTTTAATGGCTCACTAGTCTGGTATGAGTGGGCAACGATAAAGAGAACATGCCTTCTGCAGAGATTAGATTTGGTCATGTTTGGTATTTTATGGCATGTTTGACTAAAACAGATTTGCTCTTAAAATACGTATCTCAGATTACCTATGTTGTTGGTTTTATGGATTATTTTGTCATTGGAGTAGGTTTGCAGATCAATGACTCAGGGCATCACAACTCGCCAGCTTTTCTCCTGCTTTTCTCTGTTTTTTTCTTTCCTGACTGGACTGCCATAATATTTTCATGTATTTGCACAACACAAGACTGAGCAGCTCACTAGTATACCTATAAAGAGTCAAGAAAGTAAACTCAGTTAAGTATTTATCAGAAGTCATAAAGAAAGTATGTGGGGTTTTTTTAGTCAGTTTTTGTGTACTTAATGTAAATAATTTACATGGGAATTCGTTTTGTTTGGTTGTCTCAATGGTCAGCTGATCTTGATTAAATTCCAAAGCCTAGTACTGTATGTAAGTGTTAATGCTTCAGCAATTGAACAATTCCAGCCAGGCTTAAGTCAAGGGTATGATGAATTCTGAGCAAGTCCTGTGTTTATGTTTTCCATCCTGACTGCGATGTCTGGCGTTCAGTGACCCGAGACGATGCATGATAGTCACCTGAGTTTTCCCAAGTGTCATCTCTCATTAATAGACTAACATGGCGGTGAATGACCTTACGGCCATCGGAGGCCCGTAGATGTTTGCTGAAACAGGTGCTGTGTGAATGAGGGCCTGTGCACACTGGACCAAGAGCAAATCACCGGCTCCACTCTCCAACTTTACATTCCACACACCATATCGGTCCCAAAACTAGCATCTTCCAAAAACAGCATGTGTGTAGAACAGGCAGCCGAATCTGTTTATATCCTTTGGGGTATGAGTAACACAAATCCTAGTGATAAATGTTTTATGTGTTATTAGACTAATATTTTAATCAGTAATCACAAAAGGGTTTTCACAGTTTTAGTCTTATGTGTAAGGGTAAATAGAATACTTATTTAGTTAAACGATCTGACGGTGATTTCAGCACAAGCACATACTATTAAAAATTACCTAATAGTTGTGTGTAGTTAAGCAACACGCATACCAAAGATCTAGGCCCCTAGATCTTTAGATAAGGGCCCTTAGATTCCTCCTTCAACACTCTCTGACCCATACCTTAGGCAAGTTAAATTAAATAACCTTATATAGATTATTTTATTTGTTGTAGAGGGCTATAGATTTTTTAAAGTTCTCTATACAGCAGGTGATCAGTCTGCCTTCATAAATAGTTGTGTATAACTTAGCAGCACTTAAATATAGAATAGAATAGAATAAAATAGAATAGAATAGAATATTATAATATGCAAGTTAAATTAAATCACCCCTTATAGATTCTGTCATTTGTTTCAGAGGACTAGATTATGTTTTTCTTTATGTTAGATTTTTCTATATAGCAGGTGATAAGTCAGCCTTCGTAACCCCATAAGAAAGGTTCTTTTGTTTCGCAGGGTGACATCATTCATGTCCCTGTCGGCTAACGGGTCAGTGTTGCCTCAAGGCCACTCCACACAGAGTTGGCCAAACAAACACCAGATCCCCACACATACACATGTCCTGTACAGTGTCAGATAAATGAGAGGTTACTCCATGTTATCGCAGCCATTTCAGAAGAGGAGATTGAAGCACGCTGATGCTCTAGTCACTGATATTAATAGCTAGATATTGTAACTAGTTATCGATAATGAATTCATATACGAAGCAGACACACATGCACAGAAGTGACCTAGTCTGTGGCGGAGCCAAAGTTTGGGTTTATCTGAATGGAGACCAGATTTCGCAAAGGTAAGGAAAAATGAACATCTCATATCAACAATGCCTCTTTACAAAATTCATAAGCATTTTTTTTCACAGAAGGTGTTTCATGGTACTCATATTCATAGAACTTTAAAGCTTAGTTTCTTTGCCTCATTTTGGAAGTGGACGTCCCCTTACACAAGTGCCGTCATTGTGTTTTGAGATAGGATAAGTTGGGGTTCCTTCTGTCTGTCCTCTGTTGTAATAAGCCGTTGACAGCGAGCACAGCACCACAGCTGTCCATCCCTGTGACCTATGACCTCATGGAACTTGTGTATTTGACGTGCGTTCATGCAACGCCCTGAGATTAGCCAACGCAACCATGGATACATAGCCTTAAGAGTCAAGGAGCAGAGTTGGCGTTGCTTGGGAGAGGGGCACAAAGTATATTTTTTTTCGCCTCAGCTTCAGCTCAGCTGGAGGTGTCTGGTGATTGTTTACATTCTGCTGCTGTACCTCACCCACTCATGACTTATTTTGGTTTGAAAGCTTGGTGGGGGTCGTAAATTAAAAAGGAGCATTTTACTTCTAATGCTATCCATGTGTCCCTGATGCTTTTTGCAGCATCCTCTTCTTCTTTTAGTCTGGTCCATGGATGCGGGCCATCTTAAGCGAGCATAAATAACATTATATATTTTGAAAGTCCTTTTCTCTCCCTCCAGACACATGGCCAATTTTCAATGTCCCAGGATGAGCTGAAATATGTACGCATCACATTATATCAGTACTGAGAGTATGCTTTATATTTCCCAATAGTCTGTGAAACTTAAATAGGTCTGAGCAATCTCTCTCTCTCTCTCTCTCTCTCTCTCTCTCTCTCTCTCTCTCTCTCTCTCTCTCTCTCTCTTTTTCTCTCTTTCATTTAAAACTGAATCCAGACTAAACTGAATCGAGGGTTTCTGGTTTCATTTAATGAGATGAAGGAGCAAATCGGATTGTTTTGATTAGAGAAAGCTGTGTTTGCACTTTTTAAAGGCAGGTCTGTTGAGAGTGTTGTGTAGGTGGGCACCTATGGTTTCACTGTCTTGATCTGGTCTTTCTAATTTTTTTCTTGTACTTATAAAGGCAGCAGAACAGAGAGCACACACGCTCGTATGCACGCATGCACGAACACACACATGAACACACATACATGTACACATACACACACGCACACAGTCTCTCTCTCTCTCTCCCTCTCTCTCTCTCCCTCTCTCTCTCTCGCTCTCTCTCTCTCTCTCTCTCTCTCTCTCTCTCTCTCTTTCTCACTGTCTTTCTTTCTCTCTGTTTCTTTCCCTCTTGTACTCACAGAAACACACACACATTCACACACACACATACACACACACACGCACGAACTCCCTCACCCCTCCTGCCCCATACACACAAAGACAGACACACACACACACACACACACACACACACACACACACACACACACACACACACACACACACACACATTCAGACACACACAGACAGCCCTAGGGCAACCAGTGGCAGATCTTCCAAATAACATGAGGCTTCCTGAATACTAACCAGAAGCAGGCATGTGGTCCTGGCTGGCCTCTCCCGCAGCTGAAAACAAAACAGGAGCCACAGGGGAACACCAGCGTGTTTACTCTGCCCACTTCCCTTTCTCCTTCTACCTGCCACTCCAAACACGCTCTGTTCAAATGAGACAAGGCATACAAACAGACTACACGACCAGCCAGTCAGCACAGATAAGATGAGACAACAGAGATAAACCAGAAGAGCACTCAGACAGCGCAGACCTCCACCAAGGCAGCTGAAATCTCCACCTTGTACCATTCCCACCTGAAGACTTTTTGTTTGATGAGTAAATAAAAAAAATCCTGGATCCACATGGTGATCAGGATCACCACCAAAACCAAAAACCAAAAAACCACCAGAAGCCAACTTCTGATCTATTTTGTCGAAATCCATCCAGAACTTTCTGAGTTGTGCTATTAATTAACAAACAAACAAACGGACAGAAAAACAAACAAATCAGTGCTGGTAAAAACATAACCTCCTTGGCGGAGGTAACTAGAAAATAATAATAATAATCTTTACTTGTATAGCACAATTCATACATACAAGATGCAGCTCAAAGTGCTTTACAGTTTGGCATGGTCACCACAAGACAACATTTCTTGCAGTCCAGTGGCGCCGGAGCAGATGAATACAGTAGCAAAATGACTTGTGTGAACACGGCACTCAGCACTCAGAGAGCGCAGACCTCCGTCAGGGCATCTCAGATCACTACCAAAATCTAATCACTTTTAAGTCAGCACATTTTTGACCTACTCTGACCATCCATAACATTTTCAGTTATGTTGCTAACAAACAAACAAACAAATGCCGATGATTACATAACCTCTGCTGGCAGAGGTAAAAAAAACTCAGTCAAACTCCACCAGTAAACCTTTGTGTATTGCTTTGAATGCAGACAGTAGATGTATGTAGCTAAAATATTAAAAGAAGACCAGCAGGCCTGTGTCTGCTGTTGTGCATGATTGCAAAGGCCAAGACACACTTTAATGTCAGTAGTAAGTGACAGATGAGTTATGTTGTCACTGATGTAAATGTTGCACCTTCTTTAACATTGTTTTCATAGGCTACATTTAATAATAATAATAATAATAATAATAATAATAATAACAATAATAAAAAAAAAAATAATAATCTTTGCTTGTATAGCACAACTCATAGAAGATGCAGCTCAAAGTGCTTCACAGTTTGGCAAGAAAAAAGACAACATTTCTTGCAGTCCAGTGGCGCCGAAACGGAAAACGCAATAACGCAATGACGTAATGACGCAATAACGTAATAATGCAATGACACAATGCCCCGTTGATGCGGGCTCTTGCGTGATGCAATAACTCTATTTTGTCTTTAGAGTGGGTGATAAGAATGAAAACGCCCATGTAGGTACTGCAGCTGATGAATATTTGGCTGTTATCTGAAGCCAGGTCTGTAAAGTAGGGGAGAAAACCAAAGGTTTGAGTGAAGTCTCCATGTGACTGAGCTGAAAGAGCCCTGCTCGGTAGCCCGATTCCCAGCACCACAGATGAAGGAGCACGTGAGGAGGGTCACCGTAAACACACAGCTGTATTTACACAATCAGGCCCCCTTCAATGGGAAACAGGCCAGGCTGAGCCGGAGAAAGAGAGAGAGAGAGACACACACATGGAGCCCATGCTCAGAAGCTGATCCCACAGTATACACTCTGTGAATGGCCAGCTAATTGCAGTGGCACTGTTTTAATCTTCCTTGTTGTGACTCTGGTGAGTGAAGAGCGGATCAGATTGAAGCTAGTATCCCACACACACAAACACACACACACACACACACAAAAGCAGGCTCGATCTGCAGCCTTAATGGAGATGGAGTGTTGAAAGTGCGTCGGGGTCGCAACGGGGGCTGCTGGGAGTGTGAAAAGTTAGCTGTTGGCACACAAGGTGAGGCTGGAAAAGTTAGCCGGGCTACCCCTCTCTTGGCCCCTGACGGCGGAAACAGGCGTGTTTTTGTACATTTGGGCTGCTGGTGTGGGTGTCTGTGGGGACATGGGGATTGAGGGATGGAGGGAAGGTAAGCAGGGAAAAGAGGGTCGGGATGTGGCCTGGAGGCCCATGTTTACCCTGGTTGGGTGAGTGTGTTTCAACACCAAGCCCAGATACTGTAAGATACTGCTGAATTCACATGGAAGACGAAGGCAATGTCTAAATCAAAATTGTGTAAAAAATTAAAGTTATATTAAAACTTTATGAATTATTTAATAATTAGCTTACAATGAAATTATGCATGTGATACAACAAAATTGAACAAAATTATTTGGCTCCCCAAATAGATCCTTTAGACCATGAACAAACGTTAAATTGCATTTCTTGCAGAAATAAGATGCAACAGCTGAAGCCAAAGTCAGGATTGTGTAAGGTTCATCTAACATCAGTGTGTTCTCAGAAAAGCCTTGCTTAATAATTGAAGGAGGAAAGGAATTCAACATAAAAGGGAAGAAGTCCATGGTGAGCGTGCCAGGTGTTGAGTAAAACACTTCAAGTTTATTTACTCATCTCCTCATTTGCACTCATCTCTCCAGTGTATTTACTCTATTAATGTATCATGAATATGCCCAATACTCATAATACAATTTAATGGTATTGTAAACTACATAACATAGGATTTATGCAAATGCACGTGTTGGTCAAACAGCCCAAAGATGGTCAATAACAGTAGGGCTTAGGGTATGTTTCCCTTGAACCTTTAAGCCCATTAAGACGGGCAGCTTACTGGCCGGGGTCATGACCTTTTAGACCGGTATACAGGCAACAGGCCATTTTGCTGCACATCATGCACCGCTGAGGAGAAATTGCTCCAGTGAATTCTTAGACTCTCTGTTCACGGGGGCTTTAATGTAAAGCATCCAATTATCCTCAGGAAAGCCTGGCCCAGTGATGAGAGGGTTGGCCTTGAAAACTCATACTGCTGAGCAGAAGGGGGGATATTGGAAAGGCTGACGAACCGATGGGGCCATGATGTACTAAGTAAGCCATGAGAAACTCAGCAGTTTCTGACCCAAGTGCACCGAGACATTTTTATTTTAGACAACTCTTTTTGTCAAGGAAACATATTCAGTCGAATTATCCCTACTGTGTTGTAGCTTTGGAGAAGAAAAAATACAAAATTTGGTTTTGGAAAAACCGTTAATCTACAGGAAATGCTTCTTGAAGTGTGCTGATTTATGACTGTAATTTATTAAAACGCACCTGTGTTCCGCAGGGGTTCTGGCGGGCCCTGTCCAAACAAGAGAAGCTAAATTTAATCCCCCCTTCCCCCACCTCCATCCTCCTCCTCTCCTCTCCTCTCCTCTCCTCTTTTTGACTTGGCCCTGCAGAAAGATGGGGGACGTGCAGCTGGTGACCACGACCCGGATCTCCAAGAGCGGTCTGGGTCTGGGGCGGGGCTCCCCGAACAGCGACCCGCCAGCCTTCACCCTCCCGCCCCGCAACTCCCGCGTTAGCCTGGGGGGCACCGCTCGCCTGGACGGAAAGGTAAGAGAGGGGGTGACCCCAGCTTGACTCTTAACACTTCTCTGCATCAGGACTTAACCCCCCCCCCCCCCCCCAGCTTAAAAAAAAATGCAGAATCCTTCAAGAATCTGACAGGGGCTGTATGTTTCCAAGTGAGACCTGAGTGCTGACTGGGTCATGGTAAACCTGCCAAACACAGCTGCTAGCTGATATGGCCATAATGTGTGTGTGTGTGCGCGCGCGCGCGCGCGTGTGTGTGTGTGTGTGTGTGTGTGTGTGTGTGTGTGTGTGTGTGTGTGTCTGTGTGTGTCTGTGTGTGGCTACGTGCATGTGTGTGTGTATGTATGTCTGTGTCTGTGTCTGTCTGTGTGTGACTATGCGCATGTGTGTGAGTCACCACATTTGACTGCACATTGAGTGAAGGTGAAGAAGTTGAATTTTCTGTCTGGGGCCTCCGGAGTGATGTGGCTCCTCCTCCTCCGTCTGCACACGGGGAGGACAGCTGACACGGACCCAGAGCTGCAGCTGTGAGCTCTTCGCAAAGTGCCGTGACAGACGTCTCCCAAAAACCACAGCACATCTTTGCTGACTAGCCATCTCCATCCGCAGCCACATCCATCCTGACAGCATCAGCTTGTGCAGAGAGCCCCTTCACAGACGGATGGACAGATGGATGGATGTTACGGAAATTCCTGGCAAGAAATTTAGGAAGCTGCGCTGACCTTGTCTCTATGGTGGTCATTCCGAGTTAATCGCGTAAACAGAAAACATGCCTGTAAATCCCCCACAATCAAGATGTCCACCTGGAAAACAAATATGCAGTGTTTTGTATCGAGTTCCGTGGCAGGTTTTGCGTCCACAGAGTCCTTGCCTCCCTCCATGGTCATTCCAAGTAATCACCAGGACATAAACCACGTCTCTAAATCTTTGATAATCAAGCTGTCTGCCTGGAAAACTAAGACGCACTCTTTCCTATCGAGTTCCACGGCATGATTACGGTTTGGGAGTCCTATTAGCCCTGCTTATTAGCCTGCGTGTTAGAGATAGGTCTTAAACATGAGGGGTCACTGAGTCCCCTTGCCCAGCTCTGTATATGACTGGGAAAAGTGCCGTGATTAAAACAAGCTGTTTTGGGTTGCAGGGCCCCATGTCACCTCAGGCTCACCTCTGCCGAAATTACCCATGGGACCCCCCATCATGCGTTGTCCCCTCTTGTTAACAGGAAGCGCAAGATACATTTTATCTGAAAGCATATTGTTATTGCGACAAAGTTTAAAGCTTGCTTGGGTGTACGAACGGTCTGGCTCATCCTCCATTTTCCCTTTTAAAAACTATTTCCACTGCATATAATGTCACTATTGTATTCCCAGTGTTCACATTTCAGACAGAAGCTATAAAAAACTGAGTGAAATTTTAAAGCCTCCCCCCTAACCCTGAGAGCAAACAACACGAGGTCCTTTTTTATGACATCGTTTTTTTTCTCCACATATTTTGGGAAGTATATCTTCTTCGCGATATTACTTCTCTTTCAGAGTTGGGGTTCATCTAGCCATGAGATTTTGGGATAAGCTGGCTGTGGGCTGGGCCTTGTGGTATCCTACCAGTACACAGTGGGTAACACAGAGGAAATTGAAATAATAAATGCAGCCATTAGACCTGACGCTGAAGTCTGGAGCCAGGGAAATTGCTAGAGAGACAGAGAGACGGGCAGAGAGAGAAAGAGAGAGAGAGAAGGACATTTGAGGAAAAAGCGACAGAGAAGAGGAAGAAAGACATACAGAGAAAGGCAGTGGGAAAAAAGAGAGGAGAGAAAGAAAGAAAGATATACAGACAGGCAGACAGTAAGAAAATAAACAGAAGAGAAGGAAGAATGGACCAGACCGGCTTTGTCTTTACTACAGACTCTACGATGTCAGGAACCATTGGGAACCAGACATGGAACCACAGTTTTCACTGGGCATGCCCTTACAAGGCAGCCAGTGACAGAGGCCAAAGAGGTCTGAAGAGGCTTTGTCAGGGTCGACAGACCATGTTTAGCACCTATGGTGAGCCTCTGTGCCCTCCTCTGTGCAGGAATCCACACGTGTTTCATCATTGCCTCCTAGAGATGTGTGAGAGAATAGCATTCAGCGCTCCTGGCCTCGGTACAAGGAATTGCACCTACCCCCACATGTCCTTACATTGTAATGAAACCGGCTTGACTAAACACACTGTCAGAGCCCATAGAAGGCACACGGCTTTACTTATGCAATGAAACTGGTATGTGAGGATTCAGCCAATAACAGCAAAGACTGGTTATAGCAAATCAACAGTTGGAAAGTAAGGAAGATAATTAATCAGTTAGGCAGTCCTTTTGAAGGAAATATCGAACAGCTCTACCTGTTTTTTCAGCTGTTGTTGCAGACGTGCATTTACATCTGAGTCTTATTGTAAGGCAAAAACTAGTCCACATTCTGTCGCCACCGCACCCCCCCCCCCTTCTCTATAGCAGAATGTAAATCAGATACTATTCGTATAAAAGAATTCACACGGCTCACAAGCACTACCTCTGCTGTGAAGCCAATTAAATCATTAAGTCTTTCCTGGAAAATGGAAACTTGGATAGTTGTCCTGCAGACGGACGGTTGAGCCTCCAATTTTTCTGGCATGGCGGAGGAATGGATAAATCTAGTATCATTTGCAAGTTTAGAACGCAGCCATCTGTATCCGTTCTTCACTTGACATTCTTCAGCCTCAGGCTTGCCCAAAAATAACACCGACTGCAGATCCTTTGCTTTAGGTTTTCTGCACTCCTATTATGCCCTGTTGTGTCTTTGTGTCTAAACCTGTGGGTTTAACCTTTACAAACATACACCCCCTAGCACTTGCCTTGCTTTACCAGCTAGCCAAAGAGCTAGCAGCCACACTGCTCCATGCCTGTGCTGTAGATGCACTGGCTGGAAAAAAAAGAGAAATCTGAGAGAACACAAAAATGTCTGTTTTATGCTCTGTTGTTATGCAGATTTTATGAGACCTAAAGTGGTTTAGACAAGATAAACAAGACA
>CM050213.1:9760000-9837500 GCA_027475355.1 Coilia nasus
ATGTTGATAGGAGTGTGTTTGCATGTCTTTAAAAGGGATTAAACACGTTTCTCTCCCTCTCTCAGGAAGCCATAGTGCTCTCAAGTGATGGCACTTTGTTGGGAATGTTGATTGTCCTGTCTGGGATCCGAGGTATGCATTTTTTGTTGTGTGTGTGGCTTTGCTGTTTTCGTGTCTGAGCCAGCGGGCCCGTGTTTGGTTGGGAGCCGGAGCTGTCGTGGTTCGGCCTGGGTGGGTCACCCCAAATCGCTGGCCTCCTCCCTCTGCCAGTGTCCAGTCTCCACCATTGTTTTCTAACTGTCCTTTTTTTTACGACAGAAGAAACACAAAGTTCAGAAATGCGAAATGCACTGCTTTGTTTTGCATCTGTTTTCTGCTTCGCGAAAAGAGGGACTCTGTGTATAAACAACCCTATGTTTTTCGTCCCGTCAGCATTTGAACTTAGTCGCTCTGGATTTTTGAGGTGCAGAGCTTGACCACAAGTTGCTTCACGAAGGCGAAGCCTGTCTGAAAGGTCCGTGGGAGACGAGGGAGCGAGAGAGAGAGAGTCCAGTGGCACTGTTTTCAGAGGAAATGCCAGTGTCTATTTGATTTAATAAAAAGAAATCTTGAGACTTAATATTGCTATTTTTGGGCATATGCGACGGAGGACCTGGTGCAACACTACTATATATCAAAGGTAATTCTTTTGATTGCGACTGAAAGAGGGCAGTTTGACAGGCTTGGAATGCGACTTAGCAGATAGAAAGCCTTACTTAAGTTTCTCTGTGCTTGTCTTTCTTTCCTCTTTTTTACGCTGCCTTGGAATTTGTGATCCATATGGTACGAATCTATTGTCTACAAGCTGTCGAGCCGTATTAATTTGTATTTCCAATCCGAAATCTGTCGCAGATGTAGTGGTTAACAATTTCCCCCTAGTCTGCTGTTTGGCTGTTCATTTAAAGCAAGTTGTCCACGGGAACATGCTGAATTAGTTGTCAGGGTGAGAACTGTTCAGTGTTTTTCTGCTTGTTTGGATTTACCATGGTTGTCTTCCGAAATACAATGTTGAACTGACATGGGTCGGGGTGGAGCGGGGAGGGTGTTGAGGGTTGAAGGAAATTACGGTTGGCATGGCACCAGTGAAAGAAAAAAAAGAGAGAGAGAAGAGGAGAGAAAGAGATTGCCCATATGGTGTCCTTATTAGCTGTGGCTTGGGCCTGCAGATTTGTGACGCTTCAAGGACTTCAGAGAAACCAACCCGGCCGTGGTGAGATTAGGGTAGTGACCTAAAACTGAAAACGCTTGCAGAGGGAGGCAGTTCTCGCCTCCACCGCGACGCCAAATGTCACGGCTATCGTGGCACCTTGAAGGTGTTTATTACAATCTGTCTGGTTGAAGTCTTCATTGGTCTGCTGGTGAACTTGCTACTGTTAACTGAATGACCAGTCCAACAGCCAGAGCCAAAATGGAGTCTTCACTGCTCAAGGGTGGGGATCATTTGGGCTAAGTGTTGGGCACAGTGACAGCACTTTTGTGAAGGCAGGCAAGTGGAAGTATTCTTTATACGCGTGTTGAAGGAAAGTAAGAGGGTGAGGAAATTAGGCTTTGACGACGGACAAACCCTAACAGCATAATGATGATGTTTTTGGAAGAATGGAACGTTCTTATTATTGTTTTTATTTCGGTCAGGGAATTGAAGGGGAAAGTATCTGTGTTTCAGCACACAGTGAGCATCGCTCAGCGATGTACCAGTCGGCAAACAACAGCTTATCACTTACAGTACATGTGGGTAAATTGGCTATTGTTTGCATTGTCACGTTATTCCGCGCGCTAATTATGTTTTGCCAAGTGGGCTCTTGCGGGCGCTGCTGTAATTATGGGTGAGGGATTCAGCCTCCTTCACACACCCACTGTGTTCCTGTAAGGATGCTGTGAAGATAATGAAATGAGTAATTGTTTCCTCATTAAAGAGCATTGCCCCCTTGCACATGAAGAGCTGCAATTAGTGTGTGTTTGTGTGTGTGTGTGTGTGTGTGTGTGTGTGTGTGTGTGTGTGTGTGTGTGTGTGTGTGTGTAAATGTGTAATTATGAGTGTGTGTATTTTTGTGCATGTTTGAGGTGATGTAGAGGAGGAAGAAATAGCACAAGAGAGAGAGAGCGAGAGAGAAACAGAGAGAGAGAAACAGAGAGAGAGAGAGAGAGAGACAGAGTGTGTGTGTGTGTGTGTGTGTTAGAGCTAAACTGTGTCTGTGAGAGTGAACAGCCTGGAAATGAGCAATGTTGCGATAGAGAAGCACAGGTAGGATACTGCACATGTGTGCAGGTGGGAAGATTTCACAGACAGCGCAACAGATAAAGTTATATGTGTTATCATTGTTATCATTTCTTTTGAACTTTGAACCATGTGTACATGTGTACATGTGTCTCTGTGTGTATACAAATGCATGTACAATAAGTTAAAAGTATGTATATTGTGTGTGTGTGTGTATGTGTGTGTGTATGTGTGTGTGTGTGTGTGTGTGTGTGTGTGTGTGTGTGTGTGTGTGTGTATGTGTGTGTGTGTGTTTACTTGTGGGCATGTAATAATAATAATAATAATAATAATAAACTTTACTTGTATAGCACAGTTCATACATGCAAGATGCAACTCAAAGTGCTTTACAGTTTAGCAGGGTTGTTACAAGACAATATTTCTTGCGGTTCAGTGGTGTCGGAGTATGTGTGTATGTGTCTATTTTTGCCCTTCACTAGGACCCAAAGAAAATAAAAGCATGGCGATGTGTATGTGTGTTCAGGTGCGAGGGAGTCCTGAGCCTCAGGTGTTCTGGTACAGGAATGGGCAGGCAGTGGTAGCAGGTGACCGCCTCTCCATGGAGCAGAGCAGCCGTGGCACCTTTAGCCTGGTGGTCCAGAACGTCCAGGAGGACGACGCCGGCCGCTACACGTGCGAGGCCGTCAACGACGCCGGGAGCCGCCAGGTCACCGTGGAGATCATCGTAGAAGGTATCCTGTCCCCAGGGATGGACAACATGGCTTCAGAAGCTACTGTCCAACACTAAATATTTATTGTATTAATCGTACTCAAGCCCATTATTAGCCAGGTCATTATTGGTCATCTCAGAGGGTGAGAGACATTTCAATTATAAATAAGTTTAAAAATAAACACTTACTCGAACCGATGGTTTACAGGAGCTGAATGTGTCTATTTCCACAGGGATAACTTCTTTTTCACAGGGTAAAGCCTCATTTTAAGCGGAACACCAACTAAATGGCCAACATTATGCAGTATGCTGATAATAGGCTTGCTTAAAGGAGAACTTCGGTGTAAAATGAAAATTGGCATGTTAAAACATCATACCGAGTTGGTATGTGTACTGAGGAGCAAAATTGTTTTAGCCTGTGGCATTCAGAGTTTAACTATTTTTTATAGTTTGACCCAGAAGGCTAACAATGGAAGTGGTAGGTGCCCTTAGACGAAGCATGACGACTACGCTATTTTTAAACCATTAAAACAGCTCGAAGGAACTCCACATTCCATTGGTAGTACAACGAAGGCTCTGGCATTCAAAACGAACCACTGAGAATATTGTAAATGTACACAACGTTTATTTAAAAAGCTGTTCTTACATGCAGTCGTTTGCAGTTGTTTCTCGTTGCAGCCATGATGAAAGTCCAAACAAGTTGATTGTACTACCTCTCCTCCTATTCTTCCTGCTGGTTCGTGTTCGTCAATCGACCTGTGCAGACTTTCATCATGGCGGCGACGAGAAACTACAGCAAGGTACTGCTTGTCAAAACTGTTTTATTACTAAATGTTGTGTACACTTACAAAGTTATCAGTGCCTCGTTTTTAATGTCAGGGCCTTTGTTGTACTACCGATGGAGTGTGGAGTTTCTTCGAGCTGTTTTAATGGTTTAAAAATAGCGTAGCCGTCATGCTTCGTCTAAGGGCACCTACCACTTCCATTGTTAGCCTTCTGGGACAAACGATAAAAAATAGTTAAACTCTGAATGCAACAGGCTGAATCAATTTTGCTCCTCCGTACACATACCAACTCGGTATGATGTTTTAACATGCCAATTTTCATTTTACACCGAAGTTCTCCTTTAAGCTAGCCGTTTACTACATAAATCTGCTGATTCTAATTAGCACAACTCTCCAGTCAGGTAGAGGTGTTGATGTGTACATTTACCTGTATAAAGTGCACAGGTAAAACCAGGTGATTTTGAATATGTGGAACTGGATTATAGCTGTTGTTGACCATCACTGCCAGGGGTGTAGTGCGTAAACTATGAATTTGGTGAACATGGTGAGATGGATGCAAGGTGCAACACAAGATGTTTTAAAAACACATACAAAACATGTTTGAACAGTCCTAGTGCATTTTGAAGGTTTCTACTGCACATATAGATGACTTTTTTTTAGAATGTTAGAAATTGTGTTTGTTACATAAATTCTACCATAGGGTGAATAAACTGTATTGATAGGTGGATAAACTCTGTTGAGAGGTGGATACGCTCTTTGTCTGAAATTTGAGAGGTAGGTAAACTTTGTTTACTTGCATTTATCCCCCACTACATCCCTGATCACTGCCCCAATGCCCGGGGGTGATGACCCAGGGGATTCACTGCACCAGACCCACACGAGCGAGGCTACTTGTGTGAGCTTCAAACATGCGGCATCCAGATGAGAGGATGTAGTCGGCCGCCGTAAAAACTGCTCCAGGAAGAGTTTAAATAGCCACTCACAGTGCAGTTAAAGTCAGTGAGTGTCATGCTGGGGGAAGCTCTGAGCTTATGTAGAGTCATGCAAATCGTGTGAGGTTGCTGAAGTTTGTGGCCCCTTATGAGATTAATACTATGCAGTTTTTTTTGCTGTGGCTTTGTCGATGTGATCAAATGGCAGATTTAATAACTTGTCCCCATTTGAAGTTTGGCTTTTGCACGACAGAAGTCTTTCAGAAGGGCTATTTCTTGACTCTCAGATGGAACTCATTATAACAACCAAAGGCATGCTCGCAAGGCCGACATTTTCACTACCCACTTTTGAGGACAGGCAAAAAAAAATCCTGTTAGCAAAGTCAAGGCTCAGGCCTCTATGTACATTTTACATCCCTAAGCTCGCAGGGTACCCTGTTTGCCCACGATGCTCTAGGTAGTTGTATTAAGCATGACAGGAGCCTGGTGTGGTTTTTGCCTTGAGAACTCATGATAAACATCCACCTATAGCTTACATCTGTGCTGATTTATGAGCTCATAAACAGCTATTTAAGCACCTCCAACTTACTAAACATAAACAGAAACATATGGAGCACAGCGCACACAAACACAACAAGTAGCCGCAGAGACATTTGGTAATAAGCCATTGTTTGGGTATAACAACTACTGAAACAATCATTAAAATCTGCCTGTGTAGCAATAAAAGTGGTTTTCTATCATGTCCTAGGTAACGCACAGAAGAAATATGGCCTTCCTGCTAGCAGCAGAACAACAGGGTAAGTATATGGTTCTTTGTTTCATCTGGAATACCCACTTACAACTAAGCCTTGGCCTGATTAGGGTGTACTCACATTAGATACGTTTCACTTGTACCGTACTGGAGTATGGTTGTCTCTGGTCTCTGGTCTGCTCTTGCATTGTATATAATATAAAACTGTACTCGGGCATGGTTGAGTTGCTGTATTCACGAATTCAAGAAATGCACAAGTACACATTTTATTACGATAACAATAGAATTCTTTACGATCTGTTTCATTGTTAAACGGAACAATTATATTAAAACAGTAGTCTCTAATTAAAGGACTAGTTTCTGACTATTAAAATATAATGGTAGGCTGGGACTCTTGGACATCAGACTGAATTCTTTCCCATGATCCCAGGGGTCGTTTCGGCACTCCTGCTGTGGAGAGCCGACCGAGCATCTGGGGGGAGAGCCCCCCCAAGTTCGTGACCAAACCTTCGCGCCTGTTCCTGCGCGTGGGACAGAGCGGCAAGTTCTCGGCCAAGATCACCGGCCGTCCTCAGCCACAGGTGGCGTGGCTCAAGGTGAGACAGAAAATGGGAGACAAAAAGAAAACAGAGAGAGGCAGTGAGAGAGAGAGAAAGAGAAGCGGATGAGGAGCTGTAATGAGGGTGGAGAGAGAGAAGTAATGAATATTCCTTCTTTCCTTATTTATATTAAAATTTTCCATATACAGTATGTTACCAGAGATTGAAGAAACATGTTAAATTGAAATGTATTTTAAGACTTAATTGACAGTATCAAGGTTTTGTTTATATTAATTTAGTGTTCTGCCTTTTACCTCTGAAGAAGGAACAACAGAATTTCAAATTTGATTGCAGTTCATTGCAGTAGATTGCAGGGTGTGCTCTGACTTGCTGGCTCTTTGGCGTTGTGGTTAGAGCCCCTGTTGGAACCCTGGAGACCCGGGTTCGAAGCCGAGTGGGGCGACTTCTCCTACAGTTAGAGTTAGGGTTAGTTATAGTGTGACATTCCTCTGCATTTGTGGCTCAATGTCTCTGCTCCACACAGGGAGACGAGGAGCTCCAGGCCTCCAGTCACTTCAGCATGTTTGAGAGGTCCGGAATCCACTTCCTGGAGATCCGTGAGGCGTGTGCAGAAGACGCCGGAATGTACACTTGCTCCGTCTCCAACAGTGCGGGAAAGGCCATGGCTTCAGCAGAGCTGAATGTTCAAGGTAGAGAACATACTGTTACACCAGCTGCCCTTGGGCTGACAGCTAAGCTCTTTATCGTTTACTAAAGCCCACCTTGAAATAAGCTGGCTGATCTATGGGTAATAAAATATGAGTTTCTCTGCCATGGCCTTCATGCCCTCTTCTGCCCGGTATTTGTCTCTCACTTTCAATGCGAGGGTAATTCAGTGGAACCCCTTATCTCTCATATTAGGCATACCTTTGTAAATGGGTTTATTTTTCATTACAGGTCTGGGTACAGAGTCAAGCACGTAAGTCCATTTACGCAATACAAAAAACACATACTTGAGGTGGGAACTGAGAAAATATTTGGGAAGGTTTCGCCAGTGTATGCACAGCTGCTATCATAACACTCTCCTGCAATGTTCATGACATTCAGATACCGAGGGCCCCCCGAAACGAGCCCGTCCCCAAAACCAGCAGCAGCAGCAGCAGCAGCAGCAGCAGCGGCAGACGTCCCCTCAGCCAGCCTTACCAGCAACGGCCTCCCAGGTGACCAGAGGACCAGCAGAAACCAGTCAGACGTCTCAGAGCGCAGGAAGGCCCAGAGTACTGCCGCTGTCACCAGAGACACTCGAGATGTCACCGAGACACGGACAGAGGGGCGCAGGGACTCGGCGTCCTCCCCAAAGCCCCCACACACAGAGGCCAGAGAAGAGGGCGCAAGGAGACTAGAGTCTCAGCCAAAGACCTCCACGGCCAGCCCACCATACAGCTGTAGTTCCACACAGTCAGCCAGAGCCCAGCAGCAGCAGGCTGGTACCGGGGCAGGGGACACCCAGGCATCCAGGGGTTCGGGGAGGGCGGGCAGGGGTGCGGGCGAGCTCCTGAGCCCTGGCCGAGCGTCCGGGGCCTCGTCCCCGTCTGAGCCCAGCAGAGACGCCCTCCGGCTGGGTAGAGAGATCCGGGCAGGCTCGCCAGTGGGAGCGGCTCCCAGATTCGAGCTCCAGCCTCAGAGCCAAGATGCCCTGGAGGGAACCAGAGTTCTCTTTAAATGTCAAGGTAACTAGAATCATCTGCTGATGGTGGACCTAAGTTATTGTTTCAGACCTTAATGGTTTCCGATACACCCATACCACATTTAAGAAAGAAAAAGAACTGTAACCTGATTGAGAACATATTGTAGGCTATGCTTAGGTTGTGAGCACAGCTATGTGCACCCTTAGAATAGTATACGTAGGCTGAAATATAAAGCACATATTTTTTGTGCATAGCGAATACACTGTAATGGTAATTGAATGCACTTGGATGCACTTGAAAGAGCTACCAGAAGTGTGTAATTATTTTTTGAAAAGTGTTACTTTTTTTTACGGCATTTAAAAAAAAAAAGTCAATGTAGAAGGGCTAGCTGTAAGTGTGGTTCATAATGTTGTTCTTAAGCATTCCATGTTTTATCAGTGTTAGTGAGTAATGAGTGATTTTTACTATTTTTATCCACTGCCCCCCCCCCCCCCTCTCTAAATGACGCGTATGGAAAGCCATTAATGAGGTAACTGTGGTGTTTGGCAGTGTCGGGCTCCCCGGTGCCAGCGGTGAGCTGGCTGAAAGATGGCCTCCCCATCAGGTCTCGGGCTGGGCTGAGCGTGCGGCAGGAGGGAGACCAGCACCTGCTCTGTGTCGACAGGGTGCAGAGGAGCGACGCCGGCCAGTACGGCTGTGCCGCCACCAACACCCGGGGAAAGGTGTCCGCCACCTGGATGCTCAACGTGAAGAGTGAGAATGTCTTACTCGGTAGCACTACTGGATATAATAACCACTTCCTAATAAGCATCTACTTTGCACCATGTTGTCAACTCTTACTTAACACTTTTACCATTGTAACCATTGGTTTTACACTGTTTCTCATTAGTACTTCATTTATAAACATGTTGACACACATCTGTCTGGATGTCGGTTGGCTATCTGTCTGTATGTCTGACTGTTTGTCTTTATGCAGTCTTCTGTCTATCTCCAGCCTGCTGACTTGCTGTCTGTCTGTCTATCATCTTCTCTGTCTGCTTTAGCATTTGTAGATATGTTCATAAATAATTTACAGATGAGAAATAGTGTAAAAGTTATGAAACGATGAACAAAGTGGTAAGTACTGTAAGAGTCACCAAATGCAAAATAAATGCTCATTAGGAAGTAGTTATTATAAAGTGCTACCATCCTTTTGTGGTGGTGTACAATCATACTTACACAATAATCACAATAATCATACTTCAGATATGTCTATGTATGTAAGTGCTCAGTGTTCCACGATGAGGAATACTGGACCATAGCCTTGACAGCAGTCTCAGGGGAAAATAACCTTACCTATATAAGCCAAACAATATAAGTATAAGGCCAGTCATCAGTCTATAGCCTGTGCTATTTATAAATCATTTTTAACGAGACTGGTTGAAAGAAAAGGAGTCCGGCTCTGCTTAATCTCTGGCAGCATAGGACTACTGAGTAGTGAGCCAATGAGTAATGCATCATTCTGGCAAGATTATGTGAACATTAGTGTACTAAGATTAGTGGAAAGCACTCCAGTGAGGTAAGGCTGACTTTATCGTGTTATCACGCTCTCCCTACAGCTGTATCGTCGGCTACCCATGAGGTAACGTGGTTTTGGCTGTGTGCATCGTGACCACATTCAGTTTTAGGAAACTGGGCCATCTGCTGGCAGAGTAACATCAACACAGCTTGAGACACCAGTGTGGGCAGAGTTGTGCCACATTACAGACTAGCGAAAGCAACATGGAGACTACAACCACAATAAAGCCTCACTAAAGACTTCTGATGTCCCAGTGTCAGTGTTTTCAGAAGTGTGTATTTTCAGTGAGGGCAACCTGGCTTCAGAAGCTGTAATCCCATACCAACCCATACTATTCCAGATCACCTGACTGTACTGGTGAAGTTAAAGCAATGCTAAGTAGTTTTTCTCTTCGGTCACCCTACAGGTTGGAAGTAGATTTGTCTGTCATTGAGAACTACAGAGAAACAGTCCGCTCACTTAGTGCAATTATAGCCCATGGAGGGCGGCAAAGCGAATTCAGAAGTGCCATTCAGCCTGTTACAAGTTGATGGGGCACTAAAACGATTTTGGAGACATTTTAAGGTTGAAAAAACAACTTAGTGTTACTTTAGAACTCTAATAGACACTAAGAGAACGATAGATACTTTATTCATCCCAAACAGAAATAAAGAGTTATGCTCCTTAAAGCCATCTGATTTAGTGAATGGCTAAATCACACGTATGGTAGGAGATTGTAACTTGCATAGCTAACCCATCACTGGCTGTATTGTGTGGTGTTTACAGGTGCCCGGCTGGAGGGAAAAGCGCCTGTGTTCAGCAGCCTGATTAAGGGCTGCTCTGTGACCGCCGGTCAGGACTTCGCCTTGCAGTGCTCCGTGGAGGGGAGACCAGTGCCCACTGTCTCATGGCTGCTGGACGGTGAGAGGCTGACTCGGTGTGAGAGAGTGTGTGATGGAGGAGAGGTGTGGAGGTGTAAGGACTGGAAGTATGTGTAGTGTACTGGCCACTAGTTTCAGCTTTCTCCACTGTCCAGAAAATGGTTTTTGTATGCGATGTTAGGTGTACAGGTGTTCACTATTAATCACTATCATTACTATCACTATCACTATCATTATTAAAGTCCCTATTAATTATTACTAACATTGTTAGACCACATTGAACAGTTTTGATTTAAAAATTTTCCTCTGATCTCAGACACAGCACAGCCTCACAGAAACATGACCCTTGACTCTGATATGCAGCGTACTGCCTCAAAGGCTGCCTTTGCCTCAACTCCAGAATCTTCCCCCAAGACACCCTGGAGTGTTTTGGCCTTAATTACCAGCAGGGGGCGTTGATGGACTTTCATTTTCTAAAATTAGCTCCTCTCATAAACACTTTTCAACTTAACAATGTATTTTATGAAAACTACAAAAACAAGTGTTTACAGGGGAAAGGAACCATTGTGAAGTCATTTTGTTGTGAGGGCCAGAGGCCAGTTCAGCTAGAGGTCTGCACGTGTGTTGGCTACTGCTTGTCCTCTCTGCAGGAAGCCGGCAGCTCAGAAGTAGAATGTGTACTTTTTTTGTCGGTCGTTGTAGCAGTAGTCTAGATTGTACGTTGAGGGAAAAGCTACTATTTGCTTTTTAAAATGGCAGCTTTGAACTTTTAGAATAACTTGAGAAAATGTGTGACAGTGTTGTGTAAGGGAAAAACTGAATTAGTTGGTAGCTGGTTTCAGCTAATCAGGATTATAGGGTATGGGTTTAGCAGAGCTTTTCTGTATTTACAGCTTTGTTTTTGTTCTATTTGACATCTGTAAAACACTTCATAGATGCTGGTTTGTTGCTAAACAGCATGACGAAACGTGTTGCCTGCAGAGCCGAAAATAAGTGAACTTAAACAGAGAAATAATGTTTTGCAGTCTGCAATTCTCAGCTGACGCGTCTGTTCCCAGCAACACTTTGTCAGTAAATTTGTCTGCTCATTAGGTTTACACAAAACACTCCAGCCAGCACAAGTGAAATTAAACCCGGCCTTTAACATGCCTAGGAATTTGAACGATGAAAGCCTATCTCTCTATTGTGTATGGAATACAGTCATACACATACTCTAATAACTGTAATAACAGCATGTTGATAATATTTAGCAGATAGGTTACAAAACATTCTCAAGCTTCTCTCTATCAATTCCCCACCAGGAAAACAGGGAAGGGGTTCTTTTAGGTAAAGCCTTACTCATAGTTTCCACCACATGTTTTATACCTTTCTGTTGTGTGCGGAACACAGGAAGCTCCAGATGTTTGAGAAGCCTGTGACCACAGCCAATGGAACAAGGGTTTAAAATGGCTACTACTGTATGATAACAGTAGTAGATCCCATGACCCTACACGTCTGGGATAGCAGCGCCGGGCTGTTGAAAATCTTTATTGCTGGAACCAGCAGCGGTGTGTGCTGTCACAATCCCAAGACCCAAAATGCAAGCCCCAGGAAGCCATATAAAGGAGTATCCTGCATTGCTCCTTCTGTGAAGTCTAACACTCATCCAAGGATTCAAAATAAGTGTATAAATAAATGTACAGTGGTGGATGATTCTGAAATCTTTCTGAGCTCAAAAGGAGAAAAGAGCTGACATAGATCAAATATCAAGATGGCTGACTTCACAGCGGCCTGTGGATTCAGCAGATAGTGACAGATACTGGTTATGAGAGTTGTCGAAACAACATCTTTTTCGTACAACTGCATTGTAACATTTTACTAACAATGACAGTTGAGGTTTAAGTCACCCATGTATTCCATGCTAAAATAAACTTGATTATGTAGTTATTGTTGGAGCTCTTTTTTAAAAATAGTTGTCCAATTGTGAGCATATTTTGTGATACATCTTACATAGAACATAATCATGTCAAACAACTGATTTGTAACTTGTAACTCTTACCCATTATCTTCCAACGGAGAGATATAAACATCTTTCATATCCTCTCACCCCAGTGTGTACTTTTATTTTGTTTATTTTATTTATCCATAGCTTGGTATTGTAAAATGTACATATTGTTACCTGGTCCCCTTCCCTGTCCGTCTGTGTGTCTGTGTGTCTGTGTGTCTGTGTGTCTGTGTGTCTGTGTGTCTGTCTGCCCATATGGGGGGGCAGGTTGCTATCTCTGACTGTGCTTGTTTTATATTGTTTTATTGTTTTTAATTCTCTAATTATATAGTTCTTATTTCTACATACTGCTTCTTCTTGTGCATCTGTGGGCTGTTCCAAATGACATCTCAGTATACTTTGTATAGTGACAATACTTCTGCTTCTAAGTGTGGCATGTGTATCAGTATGCTAAAACCTCTCCTGCTCTCTGTGCTTCCAGATAAGCCATGCCGGCATGCCCAGGCGGTGTTTGAGAGGGGCCTGGCACAGCTCACGGTGCAGGGGGCACTGCCAGACGACGCCGGCTGCTACTCCTGCGTGGCCGAGAACGAGCACGGGCATGCCCAGTGTTCCGCCATCGTTCACGTCAAAGGTGGGGGCGCTGATCCACTGCTGGTCTCCCGTTAACCGCACGCAGACTAATCTCGTCTCGCGCCCCATCAATTCAAACTGTCAGGAACTCCATACTGGCACCACGGTGGTGGTTTTTAAGGAGACCTGCCTGTGTTTTGCATTTGCATTTAACATGCAGTGAAGCAGTAAGCAACTGTGGGATTTGGTTTGCTCCACATTTGTTAACTTTGACTAGGTCCCTCTGCCGTATACGAAGCACTTTCTCTGCAGTACCTTTCTGTCTATTTCAAGACATGGAAAAAATCCCCCCCCCCCCCCCCCCCCCCCCCCACCATGTGCTAAAATTATCCCACTGCCATAAAAATGTCCAAAACGAAGGGAGGACCCGAAGACTTGAACATCCCCAGCATGTTTTCATATCAAACGGTCATAGATCTCACCCTGTCTATTTTTAAGGGACTGTCAGCTACCTTCTTGGCCAGACTGCATCTACCCATTCCTCATGAGAAAGACACAGAGCTTATTGTCTCAAGTGAGCTATTTTTAAAAAAGCTAAAGATTTCTCCGTTTTGGTCATCATGTCCTTGTTTTTCATCTCTTTTGATAAAAAGGCCAATTTTTTTTCATTAGGCTAGTTATTTTAGGGTTATATGTACTTTAGTGTTAAAGGAAACATCTGCTTTTTGCATTCCTGCAAGCATCTCGTCTGTCGGTGCAAAGGTTCAGTTCTGAGTGAGTTAAAACTGTAAAATACCATCAGTTTCCCACACAGGCAACTCAGTCAGTGTGTTAGTTAAGCACATCTCTCCATGCAAGAGATGTAGAAGGAAAGAGAAAAATACCAAACAAATAAAGAAAACAAATATTTACAATTAAAAGACCCGACAGTCTCCTCTATTTTCCAGCGTACTGTCATGACTTCACCTCAATATGTGGTCTTGAAGTGGCTTTGTGGGATGATTTACAATAGCATGTGTTATCCTAACGGGCATGCTTGTACATGATAAACCCTTCTGGAGATGAGTGCATGAGGAGGGGGGTGTGGCCTGCCAGGCAGCACTGGAGCTGTCTCCAGCTGTCTGAGCGGCAGTGATGGGAGCAAGCTGGAGACGGCCGGCTTGGGGGGGGTCAGGTCTCCCCCCGTGGCATTTTGGCTATGTATATACATGTACAGTATGACGGCCCAGTGTTTATGGCAGGCCCTCACCCCTGTCCCAGAGGGTTCCCTTTTGTGTGGGTGAGCTCTGAGCCTCCGACCCGCTGGCACAGAACGGCGTACCATACATGGAGAGACTGAACCGGAGAAGCCTCCCTCTCCTTCACAGACGGTGGGCACCACTACGAAGGAGAATTGCCTTTGTTTGAAGCCCTGACAAAAAAAGGTTACCATGAAGGCTTTAAAAACGCAACTTTTTTATTGATATGTTTGCCTTTGTTTTATCATGATGATGACAGTCATGGTACCCCTGCAGATGGTCTGGGGATGTGTTTCTGTGCGCTTTTCAATCTATCCGAATTAACATGACTTTTTTCGCACTGTTTCACTGTTTCGGTTTCACACTGAATCGACTAATTTGAGTCTGCAAATCCATGACTCAGTGAACTTGGCGAGATTCTCACCTTTTCCCATCAAAGGCGCACAGTGTTGGATGAGACTACCCTAGCCTTAGCTCCTCTGGGTTATGCGTGTCACACAAGGCTAAAAACATAACCGCTTCACTGTTGTAGTTGGGTCAGATTGAAAGGGCTCTTACTACTGAAATCACATTCAAAGGAAATTCTCGTTTGTTTTTTTCCCCTTTGTTTTTGTACTATTTCCAGCAGAAATAGGCTAAAAGTCATTGGCGCAAAGTTCATACAGTGTTATTCATAAGGCCTCTGAAAAAAGTCAAAACTGGAGTCAGTCAGCTGGGGTCACTAAGTGCAGATTTAATGCGATCTGGCCCTCCTAGTGCAACTTCTGGCTGGCTGAGCGCATAAAGATGTTTATGGCTCACGGCATCAGGTCGCAGCACTTGGGCAGCGTGACTGCTGCAATGTCTTAATGACCGTGCAGACACTGTCCATGTGCCCCGCCAGCACGCGGCCCTTAAGGATGGCATTACACTGTATATTTTCACAAAGACAATAACGGTTGTGGAGGGCTGGTTATGACATTACGGGCTTGTCTCGTGTCCTCTCCCAGACAGTTGTTTATGTGTTGGACCTGTGCGTGGAATGTGTTGCCAGTAAACTAAATCTTCTGTAACTGTTCAATGGCACAGTATGCTGGAGAGGAGAAATGGTAGGGGTGGGTTGGTGAAGGGAGGGGAAGAGAGACAGAGAGGAGATTGAGTTGACCCTCTGATTCCTGTGGCATGGTAAATGCATTACTTTCCACATAGCAAATAGTGTCCAGCTGATGTTTTGATGTCGGAAATCTCCAAGCCTTTCCCATCTGATAGTTGAGGTCTCCTGGGATGCGCCCCGAGGGAGGATATGTGTGCACTGCATATTCCTCCATCTGATAGACCAGAAATAAATCACACTCCATTTACCCTGTGTGTACTCTATGTGGCATTTCAGTAATTAATCTCCATGGTGATGATCATAAGAACGTTCCCCGTGAGGGGAAAAGAACACAAAGACAATGTGAAAAATGCATACCTCCTCCTTTCACTTCATTTTATCATCAGTCACTGGAAACCTCAGCCCACATTCATATTCTAAGTGAGTTATGTCTTCTTTCCCACAAGTTGATTCACTGTTTCTTCGATTTCAGAGAAACCGAGCGCCAAGAGGACTAAAGCTACGTCCGCCATCGACCCAAGCAGGCCCTCGGCGCCAGTGTTCTTGAAAGGCCTGAAGGACCTGAAGGTGATGGACGGCAGCCAGGTCATTATGACGGTGGAAGTGGCAGGTACTGTATGTAGGTGCCTCGTCCATGTAGCATCTGATGCTAACTCTCACAGACCGCTATCTTGTGCTCAAGAATGCTTCGACCTGTGGATTGTATGTTTTTTTTTTGTTTTTTTTGTGATTTCTACGGTCTGTTTGCTCTGCCGAGTGGTATTTCCTGTGAAGCCTCTGGAGATAAGATGCTGTGGACAGCTCTCACTCTGTGCTAGAATGTCCTCCCATTGTGTGACCTGAGGACATGATTTGACTCAGATTATTATATAATCTTCTTGACTTCCTGTGTGTGTGTGTGTGTGTGTGTGTGTGTGTGTGTGTGTGTGTGTGTGTGTGTGTGTGTGTGTGTGTGTGTGTGTGTGTGTGTGTGTGTGTTTGTATTGGTGGGAGATAACACATCTGTTCCTTGGTCTCTTAGTTTCTTTGGGACCCTAAAATGAATGTTCACACAGTCCACACATAGTCATTGAGAGCATAAATACTTTTGCTTTTTTACAGCATGTATTTATATTTGCCTTACTTATGAATTGGCTCTTGTCCCTTTAAGCGGGCAAAGTCACATTTACTTACAAAACCACCCATGCATTTCCTTCTGATAACTGGCACTGAGCTAGCTAATCTGATTGCCATCAACTGATGTCATTTCCAAGGCAACCCTCCGCCAGAGGTGGTGTGGCTCCACAACGGCAAGGAGATCCAGGAGTCGGAGGACTTCCATTTCGGACGGAATGGGAACGAGTGCACCCTGTTCATCCAGGAAGTGTTCCCCGAGGACACGGGGAAGTACACCTGTGAGGTGTGGAACGAGGTGGGGGAGGCCCGCACTGAGGCCTCTCTCACTGTGCAAGGTACCAGTACCCGTTCACTCTCTTCACTTCCTGCTCAATTTCCTCAGCCACCTTATAAATATATGCATAGGGATTAGCTGTAGATGCTGTTGTTTTTGTTAGCCTGGTAAACCAGCCCCTCGTACTTCATTTCATTTTGTACAGAGGGTCTGGAACAGACACCGTCAGAAACGATATGTTGGAGGTGTGGACTGTGCTGAAGTTTTAAAAAAAGTGCCTCTGCCTTTACCCAATTGCTAACGCCTGGTCGTCACATATGCAATTAGCCTACCTACGCACTACAATTCAAATGTAGCACACAAGGTCAACGTCACGGCTAACGAACACACCCTCTGTTTACTGATTGGATCGGTCTTGCTGGGGCCGACTAAATGGCCCTCAAGAGATTCCGGTCCAGACCCTCTGTACAAAATGAAATGAAGTACGAGGGGCGGGTTTACCAGGCTAGTTGTTTGTGTATTAATCCTTGATGGTCAGGTTCTGTGGTGTAGTGGTAAAAAGCAAGGTGGGTAAACTATGTGGGGAAGAAAAAGAAAAAAAACTATGCAAACTATGCATGTTCTTATCATTACCAGTTATGAAAAGGAGTGTAAAAACTGTTGGGATTTGAAAAGGTTTTTAAGCTATGTCTGTTTATATGTGTTTATCTTCCCCTACATTGGCTCATGGGTACAATAGCCTCTGCTGATTATTTTTCGCAGTTCCATAGGTAGCTGTGATTCCTCAGGCATGCTCATGTACTTGCTGTTTAAAGCAACACTAAGTAGCTTTCGTCTTCGGTCGCCCTACAGGTTGGAAGCGGAATTGTCTCTCATAGAGCACTACAAGCCAGGCGGTCCGCTCCTCCAAAATTATTTAGTGTGGTTATAGCCCATGGAGGGGGGCAAAGACAAATCAGAAGTCCATTTCACCCTGTTACAAGTTGATGAACCACTGAAACGATTTTGGAAACATTATTTTAATTTTTTTTATATTTTTTTAAAAAATATATATTTTTTAAATATTTAATATTTTTAATCTACTCAGTGTTGCTTTAAATGCTCGTGTTTTGTGTGCATGTCCTACAGAGCCCCAGGATGGCGTGCAGCCCTGGTTCATCACCAAGCCCAAGTCCGCCAGCGCCTGCGTGGGCCAGCACATCCTGCTCTCCTGCGCCATTGCGGGGGACCCCTTCCCCGAGTATGTGTGGGTGAAAGACGGCCAGGAAGTGACATCAGGGGCAGAGTTTGACATTCTTCAGAAGGAGGATGTGGTCTCTCTGCTCATCAGGAGAGTAAGGCTTCATCATGCTGGGGACTATGAGATCTGCCTGAAGTACGTTTACTACAAACCCAACACAATGCAAATGCAAATTAAAGCAATACCAAGTAGTTTTCGTCTTCAGTCGCCCTAGGTTGGAGGCAGAATTGTCTCTAATAGAGAACTCGAGAGAGACAATACACTCCTCCAAACTTACTTAGTGAGGTTATAGCCCACTGAGGGTGGCAAAGCAAATTCAGAAGTGCCTTTCAACCTATTACAAGTTGATGAACCACTGAAACGATTTTGGAAACATTATTTTACAGTTGAAAAAACTACTTAGTGTTGCTTTAATGTGAACTGACATTCCACAGCTGTCTGCATTATGTCATAGGTACACTCAGTAGAATTTGAGACATTTGGCATTTAAGTGAGGAAATAATTACTGTCTGTTACCCTAAGATTTCTGGCCATTATATTTCCTGACTAAAATGCTTTTATTCTGCAGGAATAAAGTGGGAGGTTGCAGCTGTGTCGCCACCCTGCTGGTTAACGATGGAAGCTCCCCGGGAGAGGCTGACAGAGGGTATGTGTGTCCCCCTGCGAAGAGTGGCTGTGCCTGGGGATATTTTTAATGCACCTCCTGGCCCCAAACTCTGCCTTTCAGTGAGCCTAATCCCCAAATATAACCAAATAAACTGTTGACACTACTACCTCCTGCTGAGTCCATTGTTCTGAAGGGGAAAAAGCCTTGGGGGCCCTACTTAGACCACATTGCCTTATAAGGTTACTAAAGACAACTCTGATGCAACAGCACTCTGAATTGAACTGTACTTTCCCCCTCTTCTTCTCTCTAGTTAGGGTTCTTTGTGACGCCAGAGCCAGCCAGGTCTTTTTAACCACCTCCTGTTTTGTTTTGTCCTCTGGTCTTTTTTTTCCTCCCTTCCTTTCCTCCTCTTCCGGTGGGGTGCTGCTGCTGCAGGGAGGGTGGTAGTGGTGGTGGTGGTGGTGCTGCTGCTGCTGGTGGTGGGTCAGTGGGAGGAGTGGACAGGACATCGCAAGCCAGGGGAGGAGGTGCGAGAGAGGGACACAGCAGCAGCAGCAGCAGCAGAGGCAGCCGCGCAGAGCAGCAGCCCCAGTGGAAGCAGGAGCAGGAGCCGGAGCAGGAGCAGGAGCAGGAGCAGGAGCAGGAGCAGGAGCAGGAGCAGGAGCAGGAGCAGGAGCAGGCAGAGGAGGAGCTGGAGCAGGAGCAGGAGCCGGAGGAGGCCAGCGCAGCGCGAGGACTCCTCAAGAGGCGCGTGGAGACCAGGGAGCACCGGGAGGACCAGATCCGCCAGCAGGAGCCGCAGCAGCTGGACTTCCGCACCGTGCTCGGCCGCAAGGTCACCACCAAGAGCGTGTCCGAGGAGGACCTGAAGGAGATCACCGCCGAGCAGATGGACTTCAGGGGCAACCTGAAGGGTCAGGTGCAGCCCAAGACCCTGTCGGAGGACGAGCGCAAGGGCAAGGCCCCGCAGCAGGTCGACTTCAGGTCGGTCCTGGGCAAGAAGCCAGGGCCCGCCGCTCCCCCCAAGCCCACGGTGAAGGTGCCCCCGACCGGTGGGAGGAACGGGGAGAACCCCACTGTGCCCAACTGCGTGGACGGAGGAGGCGTTATGGCCAAGGCGCCCGTGTTCACGCAGCAGCTCGGTGACGTGACCGTGGTGGATGGCCAACGGCTGCGGCTGGAGTGTCAACTGAGCGGTGACCCTGCAGTCACTGTGACTTGGACTCTAGAGGGGAAAACCATCAAACCATCCAAGTTTATCATTTTGGCCAATGAGGGTGAGTACCTTTGATTTACATTTGCATTTGCAACCGCATTGGCATCCATTTGAAATTTATCTTAGACATTTCAGAATTTGTCTTTCATAAGCCACCATTCCCTCCCCGCCACCACACACACACACACACACACACACACACACACACACACACACACACAAACACACGCACACATGCACACGCACACACCTCCTTTCTGCTCTTTGAAGAAGTTCATGACTTGTGCTGAGACTTATTTCAGCTTCTTAAGTCCATTTGAAACTTATGACATTTTAGATGTTTCAGAAGGTGAGGATAATAGATTAGCATATCCAAACATGGACACTAGATCTCTTTCAGCTTTATTTCACTGATTCCAGAGGTATGCTAGTTGCTTTACTGAAGTTGGTACTAAAACAGGTTCCTTCTCATGATCTCTATTCCCCACCCTTCAGCCTGTACTCTCACAGTAGTGGCTACCATGAAATGACAGTGACTAGATCTAACAGTTAAAAGAACCCTGTCGTCATGTATACCTCACAGTTAGTGTCCTTTCTTTGTGTAATGCTTTCCGAATAAAAGCGAGCATTGTGTCTTGTATTTATAACCTGTTAGTACTGGGGTATAAATAGAAAGGGTTAAGAATATCCAGAGGATTCCCTGTTTGGGCTCTCCTGGGGCCCGCTGCCAGGTTCACAGGCGTCCATAACTCCTGCTGTGTTGTAGCAGCTCTGTCTCATGTGTTGATAGGTTGCATAGCTCTCAGGCCACACGCCTGCACCACACTGAGCGCCACTTGGCTTGTTATGACAGCCTGGCCACTGTGTAAAGGGATGGGGGCTTGTACATAGTTTCCTTGTGGATGTTGAGAGTCCACAGATAATTAAACAGTGGATCATAGCACAGCAGTGCTGGCGGCAGGGGAAATTACATTTTGCTCTGTACATCGCAGCTGCTAAGCATTATTTACAGATACAGCTTAAAGGACATTGTTGATCCTTGTTGATATCTGATACATTGTGCAGCTTATTTATAGTGTACTGTGTTTATTTGTATGTCTGTATGAGCATAAACAGAAGCCTGAGCAACAACCTGTAGAGTTCCAAAAGGAAGCAGAGCAGTTTAGACAATCTTGGCTCCTATCAGTCTACTGTACAGTATGTGCACACTAAGCACAGTGTTTGCCCTCGAGTAAGGTTGTGTCTGTGCTCCACACGTCTGTCATACACTTTCAGTTTCAATCTTATTTCCATTCCTTGCATAGCTGTCTGTGACTCTTGCATCTGTAAAAACCCCCTCTTTTCACAATCACACCATAGGCATACTGTTGTGCAATAGCGCCCTCCATCATCGCCTTGCTGTGTGAGGAAGACTGTGTAAGGAAGGGAAGTGTTGTTTTTCATGTGTAGTGTGTGTGTGTGTTTGTCTGTGTGTGTGTGCATGTGTGTGTCCGTGTGCATGTGTGTGTGTGTTTGTTTGTGTGTGTGTGTGTGCGCGCACATGTGTATGTGTGCGTGCGCGCGTGTGTGTTTGTGCATCTATGTGTGTGTGTGTGTGTGTGTGTGTATGTATATATGTGTGTGTGTGTGTGTGTGTGTCTTACACTTGTGTGTAGGAGGACACTGCTCCCTGACCATCGACAAGGCCTTGCCAGAGGACGAGGGTCAGTACACATGCCGGGCGGAGAATGCGGCGGGGAAGGCAGAATGTTCCTGCACCGTGCTGGTAGACGGTGAGAGTCTCAGAGAGCCGCATCTGTGGGCCTCTCCCCAGCGGCCTTAGGCCAGAGCTAGGCACTTCCTGCAATTACACCCCACTGCACGATTAACCATCCCATGCCAGACCCAGGCACGTCCTATCCAGGCCTGGTCCTCACAAGCACAGGCAGTGCCACAGTGTTCCTGGTGTCCTGGAACAGGCTCTGTGAGAATGGAGGCTATTTGATTATCACACAGCTGGAGGTCAATATGTGGTGGGGCAGGATATCTTGAAACAGTGTATAATTGGCATTACAGTCCTCCATTTTGTTACTTGGCAAGTGAGATTTATGCACAGTGAAGTTCCTTGGGTTATTATTACTCTAATTGTACCGTGGCATGACAGTGTATTTTCTGTCCTTTAGTGGTGGAAAAGTCTAGAATATATCCCATTTGGGACCAAAGCTAATTTGGAGGGTTGATTAATGACAGGAGCAGTTGTTAGGGACCAAGACCATAGGGTCAGTGGGTCTGGCTAATGTAAAAGCTGAACTGACATTAATGACATTGGGGGTGGTACTATGCTTTTATGGCCCAAGAATATATGACTGCCCCTTCAGTTAAATGCAGGATTTAGAAGAAATACAGTGTCCCAGAAGCCCATATTGTATATCTTACACAATATTATATGTGTGACTTACAAGGCCTGTTAGACATCACACTCTGACCACAAACCATTGTACCAAAGCCTTGCATATAATAGAGAGATTTACAGCACCAACTGTGATAATGCACTAGGTTAAAAATTCATGGGCAGCTCATAAAATAGGTTGTGGTTGATAACTTTTTTTTACGTTTTTAGCAGTTGAGATACACAAAATTCCTCTTAACAATAGACATTGAGTGCACCAAGTATGTCACGTGTTTCCCTTTCTCTTTTATTTCCCTGGTCCAGATCCTTCGAACAAAAACACCTCACCAGCTGACAAGAAGACCAAAAAGCCCTCGGCTCCTACCACAGAGAGTGAGTTTTCCAAAATATGCGCTTCCCCATTTCCCAAAAAGGAGTGGCGTGGGATCTCGGAGTCTTTTCCCACTGCCGCCACCGGGCCGTGCTCAAGGGGCTCTTTATAGCACGCAAACAAAAAGGAAAATATTGTTGTGACCTGAGACATGCTCATTAAGTCTGGCCGACCCATCGGCAGTGGCGGATCGCTGCGGCGGTAAGAGCCGTTTTCACAGAACAGGCATGTGTGTGCGCCAAAGAAGCCTGGAGTTCATGGTGGTGTCGCTGTCAACATTGTAGCCCTGAAACTTTATCTGCAAAGCCGCACTTTGTAGCTCCCTACAAGGAGCCCTGAGAAAATGTATGCTCCTTTTTGGGGTTAGAGTGATGTTTTTGCCGCTGTGATCACCATAATCTCCCTGTGCCAAAGGAAAACATTCATGAGTTATGTGTCTTCTATCCCACCACATTCCGTTTTCGTGAGACGTCGTGTTGGATACATTAACGTTGAGGTGTCTATAGCAACGCTGGACCTGGCCCTTCAGAAGGGCCTGATTTAGCTTCACTTAGAGCACCCATGTGAGGGCGAGGACCATGTTTGTTTACCCTTGCTCTAGCTTTCATGGTTTATACACCATGCTTCGCCAGCTCTTTTGTCTAGTTAAATGTTTGAAAGAACAGGCTAAGTGGTGTTTTCAAAGAGCTGGACAAGGGAAGTATGCTTGGAAGACAGAGAGAGATAGAGAGAAGGAGAGAAGAAAAAAAAAAAGAATAGGTAAAAGACAGAGGAAAGGAAAGAAAGAGCTCCTGCATGGCTGCCCTGCTCACTCCCCCAACCCCCACCTTCCCCCCTTTCTTCAGACTTCCATGTAAGGCGTCCATCTTGGACCGACTCATTCAGCAGACTGGGCTCTTGTTTTTCCTTCCCCTTAATACTCCGGACTTCAGCAGAAAACCTGCCAGCTCTCTGTTACGCCCTGGCCAGGCAGGAATGTGTGTGTGTGTGTGCCTGATCCAAACACAACTTTTTCTAACCTGGAAATTTAGCGGATGGGGGAGTATTTACTAATTGCAACAGCTCAGTGCAACAGGATTGATGTGAGAAATAGACCGAATCAGTCATGCTCATTATGCACTGCTGAAGAATGAGCTCAAAGAAAATGTATCGTCCTACTTTGCTCAATCGGGGACTTTGTGCATCTTACATCTGCACAGGACATTTGTGCAGTGTATGGCTATTAATTGACAATGTCACAGTGGCCTTTAAAAGAACTTAAGATCAAAGCTCTTTTTCACAGAACCATAGCGATTGAAGTCCTTTTTTGGGTATTAGGCTGGTTGAGTTGCTTTAATACACTGACTGCAAATTCAATTTATACTGAATGGTGCGTACAGGGGTAAAAAAAAAACAGAGGATGGTCTGCCAAGGCAGAGTTTCAGTGACTCTGTTGTGGTTCATATTAAATGTGGCTTCAATTTAAACAAGTGCCTCAGTTCAGAAAAAAAGCTGTCTCATATTTCAGGCCCTTTGTGAAATCTTTCACGAAATGTAATTGCACATTCTAAGTGGATATACAAACAGTTGCCTGGAGATGACAAGCATGGGAAATGTGTGAAATGCAAAATGCAACACAAACAAGCAGTTCCTTTATCCCTACTGGAAAACGCTAACCCCCCTCGGCCACATTTATTTAACTTCGGCGCAGAGGCCTTCTCAGGAGCCAGAGATCCTTGAGAGTTTGGAGTACACTCAGCTCATCTGTTGAAGCATCACTGCCGCTAAACCTACAGCCACACCTCAAAGCTCATGCCCCCACTGAACTCAGCCTAGTTTTGCAGGAGTCTGTGTCACTTCAGCCCAAGCAGAGATGTACAGCTTAGTGTTTCCAGACAGTTTAAAGAGGCCTTTCATCCCTCAGTGCCTTACGCTTTGTTGACCGTTTATGGTAGTCCCATTAATTCGAATGCCAGCATCAAATAACTTAAGAGCGTTTTGAAAGAGCACACACACAGTGAGTGGTAGAATATTCCTATGCAAATAATAACACTGTGGTTGTTTTTTAGGCAGAGTAAAGGGACGACATACACCACATTAGACACTGAAGTTAGAGTTCAAGGCCTGCTAGGGAAGTCAAGTCAATGGACAGTGCAGGTGCAAGGCATAGAGTGGTGGATGGGTGAAGGGTGGCATGTTGTTTTGGCCACAGGTCTTCAGTTGAGATGGAGATGGATGCGTTTAGACAGTGCTGTCATGCCTGAGAGGCCCAGCCGTCCACAGCTGACCGAGCACACCTCAGGAGTGTAAGCACCATGCTCCTGTAGCACCATGTCTGTAAGCCGTTAAGCCCCTCTGTGCCAACACAGGAACAGTCTAATGGATAGCAGGAAACAGCTAGCGGGCCTTGCTGGCATGCACAGTGAATGCTGGAAGGGGTTGGTGCTGCAGCCTGTTTCATAGAGGACAGAAGTATCTGTTAGGGTTACCACCTATAAGCCCTTTCACACTGCCAAAATTACTGGTAATTTCAGCCGAAATTAGTGGGTCGTCTGTTGCTTTCAGACTGCCGAAACGGAGTGGTGTGTCCAAACGACACGCCAATTCTACCCATCTCGGACCCTACACTTTTTTGCAACCCGGGCCGTATGTGAACACGAGCCGAGGCGAGACGTTGCGCGGGGTGTGGTATGGTGACGTTTCACAACTGCCACCAACCACCATCGGGACTTTTAAAACTTTTTGTCTGACAAAAAACCGGGGCATTTTGGCAACCCAATCAACCTTTTTGCTTATAAACAGTGACCCAGGTGTCAGTGTCCTGGGAGAATATTTGTTTTCCCCGGGACAGACCATTAACAACAGGGACAATCAGGTAAAACCGGGACAGGTGACAACACTAGTACTTCTTTACCTGGCTAGTTGGTGTAGCTGGCAGCTAGCCTGGCAGTGTGTTGAGGATGTGAATGCATTGCATGCCTGTGTGTGTGTCAAGAGTAAGTGGCTCTGTGTCCCTCAGGACTGTAAACAAAGCAAGAATGTGCTGACTTGCATGCTATCCCACATCTGTCCTTGATTTTTGGAAAGCTCACCCAGGGTTGGAGTGTGATTAAGTCGTGTATTTCCACAACTACCGTAGGAGGATAGCTTGGAAAACATTTTATTGCCTAATGTCAAAAGATCCAGGCCATGCCACTGAGTTCAGAGGAATCTTGCTAAACGCAAAAATAGACATTGTCAAGGAGATGGCAAACAAGAGACGTCAGTGCAGAGGAACTGTGCCGGACACTGTATCATTTTTATAGCACTTTTCTCGACCCTTCTGCTGTCTCAGTACACACTCCTCACAGACAACTGCATCATCTCTCCGGGGACAGATGATTGGCTACCTATACGCTCCTTGCTACAGCAGCTGTGAATGTCCTATCTTAAACCTCTCTGTTCTCTCTTTCTCTTTCTCCTCTCTTTCACCCTCTTTCTGTCTCTCTTTCTTTCTCTTCCTGTCTCTTCTTTTTCTCTCTCTCTGACCCCTTCGCTGGCACTCCCTTTCTTTCAGTATCCTTTGATCCTTTTGAGACTCATACCTTTCTTTTGCCACTGATACAATCCCCCTGTACACAGTCCTATACTTCTAAAAGGCATTAGAAAACTGTGACACCTTATATACATTAGGCTATAACAGCACCTGTAAACAAGAAACACTTTTCACCCAGTTGAACCTCTGTAGGGTCTTGGGCTCTGTAGGATGTTGTGTCTATTTTGTCCTGCAGATGCCTAACATTGCTTTGACATTGATGGGTTTCTTGTGTTTATTCGTATTCACTCAAAGGCCTCAGAGAGGTCTTAAATGGATACCATGTGATTAGTAGTCCATAATCTCACCAAAATATGACCAAAATTGTATAAAAGCTGCTGAATGCAATGTTTGATCATAACCAATGGCTAAGTTGCTGAGTTGGCCATGGCTCCTCAAACCAGATGTCAGCATGTGTTTGTGTTTGTGTTTTAATAGCACATGTGTTTATGCTAATTTCAGTACACATGACTGAGTTAATTTGTTGTTGAGTTTTTGACATCAAACTGTATGAAATCAGTCCCAGCAGCACTGCGTGTTCCGTTCAAACCACCAATTCCTGTTGACTCAAGGCCCATATTCTGGAGTGTGCAGGCTTGAGCTGAGAGCAGAAATAGTTTTGTGTTGGAAAAAGGATGTTTTTATTTCCACAGAGAGAGAGAGAGCACGCTGGTCTGTGAGTCAGAAAGGGAGAGGGGGATAAGGCAAGGGGTGAAAAGAGAGAGAGAACGAGAGCGCGAGAGAGGGAGAGAGGCTTTCAGGATGACTGATGACAGAGTCATGGCTGGCTTAAAGTTTAATTGGTTCCGATTAAATATCTTCACGACTGCTGCCGCTCAACCTCCTGCACGGACTTGCTGCACTGTCACGTCGTTTCTTGACAGCAGTCACATTTTAAAACAAATAGTGCCAGGGGGCGATTTCCTGGATACGTTTTTGGGGCCTATTTTTAGTATGACCATAAAAGGCAAACACTGGAGACCATAAGCACACCGGCTGGTCCACAGAGGAACTACCCCCCCCCCCCCCCCCCCCCATTTTCCCCACCTCTCTGCCTCCCCCCGGCTCACTTATCAAGCACACATGAGTTTATACTCACTTTCCCATATACCCAACCAACCTCTGAGAGACCCTCTTTCTCGGGCAAACCAATGCATTAAGGCTGCATACACATTTTCCATTTGGAGAGTCTCTGCACCGGGAGAATGGTTCCTGTATATGCAAAAATGCACTGCACTGTGTTCTGCCTTCATAATTGTCTGACAGATGACAATAAAGATCAACACACAATCTCATGCATATCATTGCTGTTGTAAACATAACAAAAACATTTGAATTTGTTTGTTGTAAACTCAGCTTTTTCCAGATTTGTTGACTGATGCCATACTAGCATATTACTAGCATGTGTGCCATGCACATATTTCATTTTTGAAAAATTTTGAAAGCTGTGCTGTTTTTGTCACTGTCCTCATGAAGTAACTGTGTAATGTTTTTCTCTCCACCAGACGAAGCCAAAATAAAGAAGCCCCCTCCAAAAACAGCCCCTAAACAAGGTAACACCCTGCTCAGTCTGCACAATCAGCGTTTTGTGAAGGTGAAATACACGCTCATGTAGCCATGGTCACACACAGCATTGAGGCAGCTACACAGTGCGTAGAATCCCACAGATCCCTACGGAACAACTCAGCTCCACATCATCAGTCTGCACATGCCCTCTCAGGGCTCCTCCATGGCATCTCCATTAGGGCCGACACATCCACAGCAGCTGCTGCAATCACGTACTGTGAGCTTTTGCAGGGGCTGAAAGTGCCACTGTTGTGCTCGGTGTGCACGTACTGTAGGCCTGGAGAACAGCGGCCCTGCCAGGTTCGTTTTTGTGGTGACTGGAGGAGCCATCAGAGGGGCCTGAGGGAGGAGGGAGGAGATGTGAAGCTTGAGCTTTTGGTTGCTGTTTTTTGAGCGATGGCCTGAGAGGAGGCTTTTATTGCATGTGTGGTATGGAGATTCGGACTGCAGTCTCTGTGTTGTCTCTCTCTGCAGGCCTCCCCCCTCAGATCCAGCAGTTCCCCGATGACATGAAGATCCTGGCCGGACAGCCGGTGGAGATCCTCTGCAAGTTCGTTGGAGCCCAGCCCATCACCTGCACCTGGCTCAAGTTCCGTAAGCCGGTAAGAGCGATCGAGCGAGACAGCGAGCGAATGAGCGAGCGAGCGAGCGAGTAAGCGAGCTCTTGTATCTCTTTCACTCCTGTCCGCACGCTCTGCCAACAGCCGGAAAACAAACATTCCACTTCCACCAACAGGCTTTCTCCTCCATTTCCTTGACAGGACTGCAGGCCTAGATTTACTAAGGCAATTTTGCCTCTGTAAACAGAATAACAAACGCTGTCTGCAGTATTTGTTGTGCTTAAATCATCGGTTGTTGGTATTTTATTACATTACATTAGCTGACGCTCTTATCCAAAGCCACTTACAGATTTTCAGTTACAGTCCCTGGAGCAGTGTGGGGTTAGATGCCTTGCTCAAGGGCATCTCAACCATGGGTAGGGCGGGATTCGAACTGGCAACCTTCTGATCGTAAGACCAACTCCCTAACCACTAGGCCACAGCTGCCCCCCTACACCCCTGGTATTTGGTTTCCCATGTGTTCCTGACTCCAGCAGCTCATATCTCATGGTGTTTCACTTCTGCCGTCCATCTTGGCACTACCTGAAAGGTGAAATATTTTCTGCTCTGCCTTCTTCCCCCAGATCCAGACTGACAACACAAATCTGCTCATTGAGACCACAGACACGACCAGCAAACTGTACATCCCGGAGAGTCAGGAGGAGCACTGTGGCTGCTACACCATCGAGGTCAGGAACAGCGGTGGCATGAGGCAAGCTGCTCTCAACCTCACCATTGTCGGTAGGTAATGTCAGCGGTGCTTTCGGTGTTAAATCCTGCTTGATTCCAATGTAAAAAAGAAATAGAAAAGCCTCACAAGAATGTTCACTGCCTCATATACATAATATGATTATGGCCACTTTCACACATTTCTCAAACAACAAAAGTGTACGACTTGTATGTTTTGCATAAGTAATAAAATTACATTAGTTTCCCTTTGTAGAAATGTACTAAGAATCTTCTATGTGGTTCAGTGTCATATATTTTGTTTACAAGTTTCAGATAAAATGTATACATTTTGGTATAATTCATCTATGTCATTTGCATATGGGTTAGGGCTTTTACCTAAGATAAATTACCATTAAGGGAAATACTAATCTTAAAACAAGTCTCTTAAAAGCTAAAGAGGATTTCTGTGGTACGGTACAAGAAATGTCCCGAAGGAAATACGTTTTTTAAATGATATTTCTTCTATGTCTCACTTTTTTCTCCTAGACAATAATGAGACTCAGTGATACAAAAATAAGACCATTGCCTTTGTGTCCTGCTTCTCAGGTTTGTCTCTGGAGAAAAAGAGTTTTGTTGTTTCAATGTAGATTCCCTTTAATCTACAAACGAGATCTCAACAATGTCTCAAATAATGGTCAATGTTGTATGAGAAAGAATTGTGACAAAAATAATACTTAAGTGAGCCTTAAAAGAGAATCATCATTTTGTGTCCTGTACAACAGAAGATATAGAAATCAGAAACTAAAATTTCCTCTGGTTTAGAAACAAATAAAATAATTAAATATTTAAAATCTATTTAAGGACATTCCTAGTCTTTGTCCCTGAAAGACCTCACAAATGCAATGCAAAAGCTTAACGTGCATGTGTGTGTGTGATGTTTATAGCTTATATTTGACTGTAAATAGTTTACAGTACACAATGGAGTAATGATGTATGGATGGCGAAGGGTGGTCTGAAATCCCATCATTCTCCCTGAGTGCCTGCTGGCAGTGTTGCATGTCTGGCGGTGGGCCCCCCCTCAGCATTAATCCAGCCTGAGGGTGCTCCTGTGCTGTTGCCAATAGGAATGTGTTACGCTAGGTGCTCACGAGTGGCTCCATAACCGACAGTCAAACAGGGCTTTCAAACACGTGTGCACACGCTTACACTCACACAGACACACACACATGAACACACACACAGACACAGACACAGACACAGACACAGACACACACACACACACACACACACACACACACACACACACACACACACACACACACACACACACACACAGACACATACAGACGAGAGAGAGAGAGAGAGAGAGAGAAGGAGGGAGAGAGGGAGAGAGAGGGACATTACTGCTTTGGCCTTTTAAGGCTATGGATTCCCATCAGCAGCTTACCTCTGGAGTCCTCCAGAATGGAGTGGAAACTGTGTTTTCAAACATATGTTTCGTTGAACGTCATGTAGTTACAGTAAAGGCAGGGGGCTCGGGGGGTGGGGGTGGGGGTGTGGGGGGGGGGGGGGTGGGCAGAGTACAGCATGGGTATGAGTGGATGCATTTTCCACCTCGGCCATTTCCACTGCCTCACAACCTATCATTGACATGAGGAGAAAATGTAGGGTCTACGTACTAAAAGCGTTCCACTTTCCAGACACCATCCGTCAGCTGTGCACAGTTGTACAGCCCTGGACAGAAGGAGGATTTTGGGGGGGCTCCCCCTGTTGTTAGGTAGATGTGGGCCCAGACAGCAATATTGTGGAATATTGGGGGCACTCCAGCCATTAGTACGCTGCTCCCCCATAAACGGCCTGTTTATTAAGGGCTCCTTTTCTCTTCATCCAAGTACACTGTTAACACTTCAAAAGGAGACCAAGAGACCTTGGCTTGACTACAGTGCAACCACTACATTGCTTGTTAGTGCATTTGAGTGAAAAGTCTCCCCATCCTTTCTGCCAGGTTAGACTTGCATGCTGGGAAAAAGTGGTTTTGTGCCAGTGACTTCGTGCAGCAAATTGTATGCATCCTGTCTGTCTTAATCACTTGGCATACATCATGAGAGCATTGCTTGACATTGCTGTAAGTGATTTCACTGAACAAATAAGACACATTCCACACCAGTTACACTCCATGGGGAGAGTGTACAGCCAAAGACTTTCTTACATAGGAGGAGACAGAGCACTGGAGAAATCGGCCATAGAAATGCATGGGGACACTTTGTAATGGCAATATGGTGAGTGTCTAAAAATATCCCACCTGTTTCGCTGCCAAGAACCAATCATCTGCCGAACTGTAGAAACGGTGTTCCAATCATATTGTAGTACTGTATTGTGCTCCGCTGTACCACATTTCTAATGTAGTGAAGCACTGCGCATGCTCAGTTCAAAATAACCCATGACTAAAAAAAAGGCTTTCCAGCCATTACACATCAAACATTTCCAGCCATTACAATCAAGTTTTCGTTGTGGTTTTAGCCATGTATTTTTTTATGTCCCTCAATCATTGGAGAGTGTGTATACTTGTGTCTGACCATTCATCTAGGTAGGGCCTGGTCTTAACCTGAAATTAACCTGAAACAGATACCCAAAGGCATCGCCAACAGTGCAGGGACTTTGGTACAGTCTACCCCACTAATTGACTGTGCTCTGTAGGCAGCACAGACGGCAGCGTTCACAGAGATGCAGAGAGGTCAAAGGTTACATTGGCCAGTCTTCTCTCCCACCACAGCTGCGCAGTGATGCCACAAGGGAGCTGACATTTTTGAGTTGGACGGACTCGGGCTGTGGATGTCCTCCATACGCATTGTGTTGATACAGGTGTCTGAAGTTAAACAAGTTTGCCACCCCAGAGACTGCTGACGTCCTTACAGACAGACCTGATTGTAATTAGGTTAACAACAGTCTGCTTTAGTAAACAGGACATTTTTTTATAATACAGGAACCATTTCATGATGTTGTGCACATAACTGCACCACTGAGGTGGAGGTGACATGACATCTCTGTTAGTTTTTGTGTTAATATTGAAATGTTCCTGTGTTTCTCAGACAAACCTGACCCCCCTGCACGTGTCCCCACCATCTCGGAAATCAGCAAGACCAGCCTTGCCCTGCAGTGGCGTGGTCCATCGTACGATGGGGGCAGCGCTGTCCAGTCCTACACCCTGGAGATCTGGGACTCCGTTAGCAAGCAGTGGACGGACCTGGCCTCCAGCCCCAACACCTACTACTACGTCCAGAACCTCACGGCCGACCGGGAGTACAAGTTCCGTGTGCGGGCCATTAACATCTATGGGACCGGGGAGCCCAGTGCAGAGACGGCTGCAGTCACTGTGGGAGTAGAGGAAGAGGGTGAGCTCCCCCCTGTGGCTAACTTGAGAACTGTCTCCACATAGCATCTTAACCACCCTAACCACCTTAAAGCAACACTAAGTATTTTTTCAACCTTAAAATAATGAAAGACAATTCCGCTTCCAACCTGTCGGGGGACTGAAGATGAAAACTACTTAGTGTTGCTTTAACCACCACGTAAGTGATAATCCTCTATGGTAAAGCGCTATAATACGTTTTTGTTTTCAACAGACCCAGAGGAGGAGGCTGAGGTATCTGATGAAGGTATGTGTCCACCTTATATTTTTAAGATTAGATTCATGGGTGAGGAATCATTGTGTTTACTCTAAATATGTTTTGCAATGATTCTTTTAGATAATGAGAAACAACCAGAGTATAAAACTGTGTCCATCAGGACTGACGTGAACGTGAAAGACTTCTACAATGCAGAGGATAGACTAGGAGCGTAAGTATCAGTGCTTTTTTTCTATTCTTAAAGAATCAATCAGAACAACCTTGTAGATTTCTCAGTCCCTATAAAATACATGTCAAACTTTAACTTTTAAGTTTTAACTATGACAGTTTGTCATGGCCATGTTTTTAATTTAAGGAGAAATGTATGCATTTCAGTGTTTTAATAGTCTTGCCAATAACTGGCTTGTATTTAATAAAAAGACATTTGTGTCCCTGGGAAAACGTTGCTTCACTTCAACTGATATGTGTTTGATGTTAATGTAATTTGTAGGGGGAAATTTGGAACAGTATTCAAACTCATTGAGAAATCCACCAAGAAGGTATGGGCTGGGAAGTTCATCAAAGTCTACTCTGAAAAAGAAAAGAAGGAAGTAAGAGATGAAATCGGCATCATGAATGACCTTCACCACCCCAAGCTGGTCCAGCTGGTTGATGCCTATGAGTGTGACGCAAACATGGTCATGGTTTTAGAACTGTAAGTACACCTTTGCTGTCCTTCAAAATAAGGAGATAAGGAGGAGCTGTATGTTCGAATGGTTCTTCGCAAATGTTATAAAAAAAGTACTTGCCTTGCCTATAAAAGAAATACTTTTTCTTTTATATATATATATTTTTTTTATCTCATCAACAATGGTTTTGTTGTTGCTTTATCTCTGAATTTTTTACATACCAACCCAGCATTATGCATTTGGTGCATGTTAAAATCACAAATTCCTGTCATAGCAGATGTCCTTAGGTACCCATTATGCTTTTGGTACAGTCACTTCTGCAGCATTCCATTCCTGGAGTTTATAATATTTACTCACTCGCATTCTTCACCTGAGCATTCTGTTTTAACACTAGATGGAGTCAACTAGAGAGGGCACCTTCTTACAAATATCTTGGAATCTGGCCTCATGACAAGTTATCATTTGGAGTCCATATGCAAAGTATATTGAAAAAGCTTCGTAGGTTTTTATTACCGCCTAAAAAAGCTTTTCTTTTCACTGCTGGAAAACGATTAGTACTGAGCAGTATCAGATTTTCTATCAGTATTAGATTACGGTGATATAATGTACATGCATGCATCTTCATCCCGTCTGAAAAAGCTGGACATTGTTTATCAGCAAGAACACATCACTGTAATCTGTATGGCATAGTGCAGTGGACACCACTACAGCTTAGAAGGAAATCTCACAGCCTAGTATTTATTGCAAAGACTTTAATGAGTAAACTACCTCAGTACATGCAGTATGCAATTCACTGACACTCTGCACTCACTCACAGTACATATTCATCATTCAGCTCCTCTTTCAATCTCCACCTACACAGACAGAACTGGGCAAATTTTCCTTCCTTGTTCATATGCACCACATGAGTGGAATACATTACTAAACACTCTAAACTTGGACTCCCTGCTCTCCATAAATGTCTTCAAAATTCTTTTAAACTCAGCTCTTACACAACTATTTAACCTTTATATCTTTAATTCTTCACTTTTTTTCTTTTCATATGCACTTTTCTGTGCATAACTCTCTTTGTCTCTGTTGACATCTGGAATGTCTATGTGCTTAATCTGTTAGTCTGTTTGTATTTTATTACATGCTTGGAATGTCTGTGTGCTTATGTGTACTAATACTGCATGTGTCTATGTGTGTTGTCTATGTATGTTAAAAGTTGAAACTTCAACTTATTTGCTGCCGCCTTGGCCAGGACTCCCTTGAAGAAGAGATAATGTATCTCAATAGGACATTCCTGGTAAAATAAAGGATACAAAAAATAAAATAAATAAATAAATAGAGACGCTGTGCTCCCTGAATGGAAAACTGATGATTTAAATATGGCTGAGGAAAGCAGAGAAATTTTCTCAAGTATGTGAACTATGCAGACAAGTTAAAAATAGTGACCTTCCACTTTTTCCCTCTCAGTGAAGGAAAAACAGAACACTTAAACTTTCTCGACACAAGAACTTGACCTCCCACACAGTCTCCCTCTGCCTTGTCCTTGGCAAGCTCAGTCGTAAATGTGAGTGGTTATGATTTGTGGGCGTGAATGAGTGCGGATGCTAATGTGTCCCGCAGGATCTCTGGGGGAGAGCTGTTCGAGCGGATTATAGACGAGGACTTCGAGCTGTCCGAGAGGGAGGTGATCAAGTACATGCTGCAGATACTGGACGGGGTCAACTTCATCCACAAGCAGGGCATCGTCCATCTGGACCTCAAGCCAGAGAACATCATGTGTGTCAACAAGACAGGCAGCAAGATCAAGCTCATTGATTTCGGCCTGGCGCGTAGACTAGGTGACTTAACTATGCCCTGCTCTTAGTGCAGTACTCATATGCTCAACACAGCTCTCCAACCTGACTGTCTTTTCCCACCTCAGCTGTCATTGAACATATCCATTATGCAAAACATATACTGTTATTAAAATGCCCATTATAATACTTGGTGTACTAGAAATCTGGACCGATCATGTCTCCACTCTGACTCTGTTTCCTAACCTCAGCTGTCATGGGCATTGAACATAACCATGATGCAAAACATATATACTGTAGTACCAGTATGTACCTATTATTATAGTGTCCATTATAATACTTGTGGTGTACTATAAGTCTGCACCCATCTTAAAAAAAACAATGAAATGACAAAATAGTCATGAAATTTATCACATAATATGTCCAAAGTTTGTTACGTAATGTGTTCAAAGTGTCCACTATTTTGTTGCACACATAATTGAACCACAACATAATGCATTTTAGAAATCCCTTTATGTCCTTTATGTTATACCCTTAAGACTAATCTCTAAGTGCATTGTGTATGTATTACAGCCAATGCAGGAACACTCAAAGTCCTGTTTGGGACGCCAGAGTTTGTCGCACCCGAGGTAATCAACTACGAGCCCATTGGTTATCCCACAGACATGTGGAGCATAGGCGTCATCTGCTACATCCTGTAAGTATGAGTCTTCTGGGAGGATGAAGTACGGTGTTCACCTACTCTCTCTCTCTCTCTCTCTCTCTCCCTCTCTCTCTCTCTCTCTCTCTCTCTCTCTCTCTCTCTCTCTCTCCCTCTCCCTCTCCCTCTCTCTCTCTCTCTCTCTCTCTCTCTTTCTCTCTTTCCATGGTTTGCTGTCTTTTTTCTCTCAAGCATACCCTGTCATGGACGGCCAGAGAAGGAATTTGTATAACCGTCGATCTGGTCTTTCATGTTCAGTCACAAGGGCTTTGGTTTCCATACAGAGAGAGGGAACCTAAAGACAAAGTCAACAAAGCATAAAGGGGTCTGTATTTTTCTGGTTTGACTTGAAGCAAGCAGAGACCCTCGGACTATATCTTCCTATGTCAGTGCTCGCACGTTCACTTAATCATGGCGGCAGGGCAGACACATGGTGAACAGCAGGTGGCTCTGGTTTCATACGCACGTCTTCAGGACTGTACAGTCTGCTACCAGGTGGTCCTCTGGTGTGCTCCAGGCCCAAGTTTATGTACACTGCAGCCCCGGCGGGAACATCAGAGGAACGCTCAAGGGCTCCGTAAATGGATCTGAAGGAACGCCGATGCCCCCCCCCCCCCCCCCCCCCGTCTTATCCCCCCACACTGTGCTCGAAGGGCCCCATTTAAGCACACTCCCTCCCCCCTTTACATCTCCAGATCGGCCCACATAACTCTGGCTTCCGGTGTTTGCTTTGGGCCTCTATCTTCTCCGTTAGCCACTGATCTGTGGTAGGCCTTGTCCCTCTCCATTTAGCACCAGTGGTCCTACCATGAGGGCTGAAGTCCAGCCAGATGTTGAGACACAAAAGTTAAGTGAGGCTGTTGGCACCTCTGTGTACCTGCAGATGGCATTGCAGAGTAGCCACGGCATTCTGAATCACTTGCCTGAGGCTGCATACTTGTCATTATTCATCCACAGTGGCATTGAATGATCCCTGCAGGGCAGGAATAGCGTGGCTGGGCGTTGTCTTCCCATAAAGGTCACTGAGTTCGCTGTGGTCTGGACATCCTTCAGTGGATTTTCAGTTTTTTTTTTTTGTAGTTGCAGAGATGGGCATAGTCTAGACTGAACTTTAGGGCAATCTGAAAGCCTCAAACAGAACAGTGAAAAGGCTACTTACTGTACTTACACTGCAGCCACTTTTTCAAAACACAGCTGAACTAGCCCCTTTTGAGGAACCTTGGAGTCCAGACTTGTGGTTGGGATTTTGTGTATGCATATTTACACATCAAAAGTTGCATGTTAACAAACATTGTAAGTATTAGTGTGCTTTACTTATCAGTTGTAATGGAAATATACAGTTTGAATGTAACAGACTGGTATTGAGTGCTGTCTCATGGAAATGATTTACATTCATGTAAGAAATGGCTCAGTGTTTACTTCATGGGAACTTTTGTCTTGTTGATAGTTTGTACATCGGCTCATTCATTACTGAATTTGCCTGGGGTAATGTGGTAGTGGTGATTTAATATTTCACATATGTAAAGACGGGATACACAGCATCTGCATATTTATATTCATACAGTTACATAATAATAATAATAATAATAATAAAACTTTACTTGTATAGCACAGTTCATACATGCAATATGCAACTCAAAGTGCTTTACAGTTTGGCAGGGTTGTTGCAAGACAACATTTCTTGCGGTTCAGTGATGTCAGAGCACATAAATACAGAAGCAGACTGACTCTTGCATGAACACAGGTAGGCAGTCCTTGTAGGCCCTAGTCAGCAATCTTTGTAGTCCAGTGGCGTTATAGCTATGCAACGCTCTGTTAATGTGGGCTCTTATGTGAACATAGGTCGGCAGTCTTTGCGGGCCAGGGGCACTACACGAGGAAAGTTCATTTAGGCGCAGTCGGTTGTTAGTGTCCCCAGGGAGCAACAGGGGTGAGGAAAAACTCCCTGTTTGTTTGATTTGCGTGATTTCAGGAAGAAACCTCAGGAATCAGTGAGTAAACCATAAACCATAAACCAATCATCCATTTTGTAGGGGCTTAAATGATCTCAACTTGGGCAAGGTTTATTTGATACAACGCTTCACCGTTCTTTCTCTCTCTCTCTCTCTCTCTCTCTCTCTCTCTCTCTCTCTCTCTCTCTCTCTCAGGGTAAGTGGGCTCTCGCCATTCATGGGGGACAATGATGGCGAGACACTGGCTAATGTCACCTCAGCCACCTGGGATTTTGAAGATGAGGCTTTCGATGACATTTCAGATGTGGCCAAAGACTTTATTAGCAATCTTCTGAAGAAGGACAAGAGGTAGGACCCCCATTGCTGACCCCTTACTTAAAGCTGTTCAGAACAGAGCTGGAGAGCTGTGAATGCCTTGCTGCAGGTATTTGCTTATGTGCAACAGCTTATGTGTAAGGAAAATCTTTGTTTTACAGCCATATTGGTTTGTTAATAGGTGTGTATGTCAGCTCATATACAATATAGATACATACGTAAACATCCTAAAGCACAAATGTGTGCATAAACATGCATGCAGACACACACACACAGACACAGACACACAGACACCCCAAACACACGTGCATACACACACAGAAGTGCCTTTCAATATCCTTTCTCTGCCTGCAGTGTGCCCACTAAAAATTCTGTCTCTCATATCACACCACCTCTCTAATAACGAGACACATATTTTTGCAGTGCCCGTATGTCGTGCGATCAGTGTCTGGAGCACCACTGGCTGAAACAGGACACCAACACCATGGAGGCCAAGAAACTATCCAAAGAGAGGATGAAGAAGTACCTGCTGAGAAGAAAGTGGCAGGTAACTGGCATGCTTTCTTGAGCAGGGGATCAGGCACACGGGCATCTGCGCTGGGTACAGGGATCTGTTACATGATAAATGATGGCATGAGGGTTTCATAAATAAAACTCTACCGAGCATTCTGCCCCTCTGAAAATGCAACAGTTGAAATGGATAAGAAATAATAGATCACCATTTCTGAGAAATATTTTTAATGCTCTTTGCTTTTTCTATCTGTTTGAAATGTAGACTGATCATTTCTTGTTGTGGTTGTCGTGCGGCATTGTGGTGTGTTTGTGTTTTGCTGTCTGGAATATGATGATCTGGAATATGACTGATGTGTAAAAAAGATTATTCTTAAAGGACGTCTATCTGTCTTGAAAGAGACTAAGCATTCAGTGACTTAGTACTTTGTGACTCAAGTTAAGGCGAACCAAACAAAAACTAGACAGATGTTATTGCATCAATTTCCAGCTCAAGCTAATTTTCTTAGAATTGAATAAATTCCAGTGTAACTGCTATGACCAATGTTGCCATTTAGTCATTTCACTTTGGTTTGCTGGAAGTATTTACATAACAGGAAACTGATCAGATGCTATTGCAAATCAGTTGACCTCACCTGTGTTGTCATTTCCCTGGCAGAAAACAGGACATGCTTTGCGGGCCATTGGCAGACTGTCCAACATGGCAATGATGGCTGGCGTCCACGCTAAGAAGGGCTCTCCCACAGAAGGTGTCGTATCAGATAAAGTTCTCTCTTTTTACACATGAAACAGCTGTGTCATCTCAGCTCAAGCTCAGTTGTTTTTATTATGTCACCCAAAGTTCTCAGGCCATCTGTTTATGTGCTTTGGGTGTGCATCTTAAAAACCCTCAAGGGGAGCCCTCGATTACATCAGCTTTACAGTCATCTGACTGACTCCCTCAGAGTAAAATGTTGTTTTCGATTACGGTGGCTCCTTAGAGGCTTTGTGCTTGTAACCTTTGTGCAGAGGACAACCAGCTCTTGGACGCCACAGAGGTGGAGGAGAGGACCTCTGTGAAGCCCACCTTTAGCACCACCATAAAGGACGTGGAGGTGGTGGAAGGCAGCGCTGCCCGATTTGAGTGCAAAATCGACGGTAAGGATTTTCAGATGCTGCTGTGAGTCTCTCTGGTGTGTTAATCGAGAGGGCTTGTCTGTTTATTTACAGTGAGTTAAAAATGTCTCCATACCCACGTAAAACCCTTTTTGATTGATATTATAGTATGGCAAACCAACTGATCATGAGACACAAGTGCTACACACAGCTAAACACACAGACATTTCACATGCTTGTAGGCCTGCAAAAAGTAGTGTACTGTAATACAGAAAAACCCTTCATGGATCAAAATAGGCATATCAAGCAACTCCCGTGTGAAAACAACTCATGCTCTGCAGGCTAATGTTGTTCATTCACAGATGTGGGCCACAGATTAAACTCTGATTAGGGCCAAACATGTTTAATCTGATTTGATCTGCATCTTTTGCATTTGTAATACAAGCGACTTCCTGTAAACACAAAAGTGTGACCGATCCCTGGTGACCAGATTAGATTAACCTGTGCGTCCTGCTGTTCCCCAGGCTTCCCGGATCCCGAGGTGGTGTGGTTCAAGGATGAGAAGCCGATCAAGGAGACGCGGCACTACCAGATCGACTACGACGAGGACGGCAACTGCAGCCTGGTTATCTCGGAGGTGTCGGGCGACGATGACGCCAAGTACACCTGCAAGGCCATGAACAGCCTGGGGGAGGCAACGTGCACAGCCGAACTCATAGTGGAGGTTATGGGGGGTGGAGTGGAGGAGGAAGAGGAGGAGGAGGAGGAAGAAGAGGAGGAATAATCGGTACAAGATGAATATAAAGACAGACACGGAAGACTTTGCCTCATTTAACACTACTTTTGTTTACTAGTTGGTTTTGGTAAGGCACTCACTCTCTGGGAAAAAGACTGTGGATTTAACGAAGATGGGCTTTGATCACTCTTGTGACGTTTTGTGCACTTTCAAATCTTTCTTTTTTCCTTTGGATTTTTTTTTTTTTCTTCTTTATTCATTACATGTACTCAGCAGTAGCAAGCAGATATCAGATATAAATATTTATAACTTAACCAATGAAATAACCCACATTCCAGCTGGTATGTCTAACCAACTATTTAAAGGTTTTCTGTGACTGTTCATCACCATCATGAGTTTTCTCCCATCCAAAAAAGCCTTAATCTCACAAGTGTGTGTGTTGTGTTGTGTTGTCAACACCAAAGTATTGGACATTTGGCCGATCTCCCTGTAAGAGGTTTTCTTGTAGAGCAGTTTCAAGCACAATTATCCATATTGTTGTCTGTGCATTGGTTTGGAAGCACTTACCAGTTTTTGCTACTTTTCCAGTTCCACTACTTTAAGCAAATGTTGCGATAACGCAGTTAGACCCGTGTTTTATATTAGATGTATGTAGATTATATTTTCCCAATTTTTATAAAACATACCAGTTTGACAAAGTTCAGATTACAGTGTAATGAGAACTCTGCAGTTGTAGTTACTCACTGTTATAGAATAAATGTTGTCACAAAATACAATGCATTCTGTTTATGAATGGGGATTTGTGGATTTGTATAAAATGTGAAATTCTTATTATCCATTATTATAAAACTTTCTTAGCTGATAGCAATGTGAGCAAAATGCAAAAAGGGGAGACTTGCAATGCCACTTATAGCCACTAGGTGTCTGTGTTGCATTCTAATGTGTGCTCGCCACATTTGTTTTGCCCCTAATGGTCACTTTTTGATCCAAACTTATTCTGGGTGTTTAGAAACTTAAATGGTGCCACATACTTGACTGTATGAATCAGCTCATTTCCTGCTACGCCACTAAAAAAAGTGGCCAGCCCGCTGCCCCTGTGTGACGTTACACAGCAGCAAGCGTCTGCTCTATTGATTGTATCATAAAAGAGGGGCATGGCCGCGAGGTCTGGCAAACACCAAGAGGCTGCCTGGATTACAATGTTTTCTCTGTGCGTCATCTCGGGCCTCCACACCCATGAGTCTGCACCGCGAAGCCCTGAAGAACACTGCTCCTTTTGGCTGCTTCACAGTCAAATTTAGCAACATCTGCTTGGAGTGGGTCCCCTGTGAGATGTCCCAATAAGAGATTGCATTGTTTGGCCATTACTTCTGGCGTGGGTTTGGCGTTTTACATTTCCTTGTAGTTCACTCCAAGACCCTCAGGAGATTTTAACCCAACTTGATATCTGACAGCTGTGGGGTGTCTCCCTCTTCACCTACGTACGGTCCACACCCGCTGTGAGGACCGCAACCTACAGCTGTTGAATGCATTTGACCCGCAGCTTTGCAAGCTACCAAACATGTGGTGTGGACTCTGGTGTACTGCACCATCTCCATTTATCTGCAACGCAACTTTATATCGCTTCGGGGTCTACTTAGTGGTATAATTAGACCCTTGTCTGCTGCCAGAAGTGCTACTGGTTCGCATCCCTCCGCTGGTTTCATTATAGCTCTGATAATGATTATACTTTTGCTACACACTAATAATGCACATTTAATTATCACCATAGTGTTATCAGTGCTTTATAATACATTTATAAAAACCCACACACCACTGTTATATATCCCTATCACAACAACAAGTATCCAAAAAAAAACTTTGCCAATGTATACACCTTTATAGAGATGTAACAGAATGCATATGGCATCCAAACTTCCTTTCCCATATGAGGATGATGTCCCCTCATTGTGGGGTACCCACTGCCCATCAGATGGTCTCTCCTTGGGACACCTGAGTCCCTCACTGGCCCCCTGTCAGCTGTAGCTTTGTCTGACTGGGAGCCCACTGCCCACCACGGCCTTGCCAGCTCCACAGAGACAGTCCCTGCTGGCCAGTCATGGTCATTTGGCACTCTTTGCAATCACGTAGTAGTAGGTTTGTGTGTGTGTGTGTGTGTGTGTTAGATGCGAGGTATGATTCTGTTGTAGGTATCGACATTTTATTTAAACTGTATTTCACCACTAAAACGACAACAGCAGTCCGTTGATTTGTCAATTATGCTACTTGTAGAAGCTTAATCAATAACATGAGGCACATCAATACCTACAAATGTAGTCAAAATCGGTGGAAATGTTATTTTAGAAGATAGTTATGTTTAAAATGCATTTGCTTTGCGCCTAAGTAGATTTTGTGTTGTGCAGTGCTGTGACCCTGTTTGAGCTGCCGCCCTGTTGATGCTGTCCTTTCAAAATCTCTGAACATCTGGAGCGTCTCTTACAAAAGTCCCCATGATATCATCCACTCAAGTTCAGACCCCGCCTTGTTTGTCCTGGATCCTAAGCTTGCATCTGCCAAAACCTTTTTACTATGATTTGTAGCCTAAATTGGAGGTACTGTTGGATATAGTTTTAGTTTACGCTTTTCATCAAATATTATTTTGACCTAAGTCTTAGGTCCTAAGATCAGCTCAGTGACAACTTCCGTCAGCCTACTTTTCTATAACTTTGTAAACAACAGTTTTACGGTAGTGTTAAAGTAAAATACTATTCATAACAACAAGGAACAAAGTTTCTTAAAAGTGTATCGATGGGAGGACTTCAAGTACCATAATGCAACCGAACAAAACATCGTCTCCCTTAACTACGGCTTTTTGGCACGCCCAAGTGGGAGGCCAATCTGAAAAGACTCATTGTGTTGAACTGTGATTCAATGTGTGCGGTGCAGAGTGGACCCAGGACTGTATCTGTTGGTCAGCATAACAAGAATTAACAGGCAACACAGACGGGTAACCGCTCAGCCTGAATCATGCACATCGTCACCATAACAGCAAACTGGGAGTGGTGCAGAAATTGTGCAAGATACGGATAAGGCACGTTTTTTAATTTCATTGCGCGGTTGCCTAAGTTGCTGCCGAATTCCCCCCGAACGGTATAATGCTTGAGGAAAACTCTTGTCTTTGGAAAAGTCGCCCATTATTGGTTGCGCTTTGTGTATGTCGATGTGAAGTGATCAGGCTGGGATAGAGCTGGGGACTTAGGGACTTCTTCCAATAACGGATACCTTTTTTTGTTTTACTCTCCGTGATTTTTTGAAGTGGAGGACGAGAAGAGAAGGCGACTGAAGTAGCCACACCACCTTGAAACATGGGGAACGCAGGGAGTATGGACCAACAAACTGACTTCAGAGGACATAACATGCCTTTAAAACTGCCAATGCCGGAACCTGGTGAATTAGAGGAACGATTTGCAGTCGTTTTGGTGGGTACATATAACTTTATTTTTTTGTTTAATGTATTTAAAGTTGAAACATATTCTTTGTTCGACCCATGCTTCTCTTTTCGTTTGAACATCTGTTTGGGGCTGGTCTAACAGCCAGCGAGCCAACTTATGCACACGCCGCTTACGGTCACGTCTTTTGTAGGTTCTTTGAAATCAAACATTTTAGCGCATATTTTCAGCATTTCTTCACGTACACTGATTTTTTTTTTTTTGACCTTTTTTTTTTTTTTTACTAATTTCGAAAGCCTGGGAATAGTATTTTCTATATAAGAGCAATACGTCAGCCTAGCACGTCAACTTGTGGATAACCTTCCGTAGCGAAAGTACCAGTGTTTTTATTACAACAGGTATCTTTGACATATGAAAAGGTTTTTATACATATTGTTAAATACATATAATGCAGCATAGGTGTCGTTACTTATGAATAACATTTATACGTTAGTTATTACAGGTATGGTACATGTTTAACTCATTTCCTTGATAAGTCATTTATCTTTTTATGTAACATTACATGTCTGAATATGTTTTATTTCGCTTGTGTGCGGTCAGTGGATTTATTCATTTAAACTCGTTTAAACTATTCTTCACCATCTAAAAATTTGTCAGCCATAATAACAGGTATAATGTTAAAAATGTCTTATACACTGAGATGTGTACTTTTTTAGAGACACCATAAGTAAGCCTTACCCCAAGCACCTGTTTGTTGGGAACTTTCACCTAATTCTGTCCTAAATTATGGCCAACACATATGAATGTTTTTGTTAATTGTTTTTGACAGCAACTCATTACAAGTCCTCAGTATATTTTACTCAAGTAATCCTGCCACACCAGATTTCTATGAGAGCAGACTGGTTGATTTACAGCCAGCCACATTTCATAATTCAAAGGCTCTTGTAATGAGATGGCTCTTTGAACGTAATGTTGCACCTGTGAATATCTTACGAATGTGAAGAATGTGCTTTGATGAACATTCAGTGGCATTCAAGCGATTTTTTATGTCAATTAGTAAACAACAGACAGACTTTTGGTTCAAGACGTTAAACCGAGCCAGCATCTTTCAGCTGGGCCGAATTTTATGAGGGTTTCTGAATGTGGGTCAGAGTTTAGGGTTGTTGAATCTAATGCTCCAGTAAACTCTAGGGCACTCCATTGTAGGGCCCTAACAGAACAGCTCACACTCTGGTGAGCACAAGACCGTGACTCAGTCCCAGAAAGTACTCTATGTTACTAAGTTGAGGCTCTTACAGAATTCACAAGCAACACAAAGTGTCAGGCTACAATTTACCAAGGACATAGTTCGAATTACGTGGGAGCCAATGGGAGCTGAGCTCCCATACCCTCAGGCTCCAATGAAAGAAGCAAATTTCATTTACTGTGGAGGTTTCTCGAATATGTCATATTAGCATGATAAGCTTAAATATATCACAATATAAACATAAATAAAATTCGCTTCATTTACGATCACCATGCAGCCATCTTTGTATTGAATTACGACGTGATATTGATTCACCATCACACCACTATGCGCGCAAATCTGAAATTTGGGGCTTGCGAACGTGACGTTCAGTCCGAAGACTTCTCATCTACCTCCTATCTTATATCAGTGGTTCCCAAAGTAGGGGTCCTGACCCCCAGTGGGGTCGCAGGGGCGGTGGCGGGGGGTCGCGAGATGATTTCCAGAAACAATGATTTTGCCTGTTTGCTAACCAGAGGACCATCACTCTCCCATTAGCGAGCATCAAATGTGTGATTTGTGCCCGATTAGCATAGCTATCAGCAGACCCTCCTCTGGCAATGACCTACTGTTTAAATCTGCGTCCCAACGTCGGGTTTCCAGAGCTCGTGGATTATTACACCAAACACCAAGCATCCCAGCCTCACAGATAAACCCAGTGACTTTTTTCGCAGAAAAGAGAGTGTTACGGGGGGAGAAGAAAGCCCTTACTAAGCAAACAACTGTCTCTGTACAGACGCAGAAGGCTTCATGTGAGGTGGCATATTTAATTGCGCAGACAAAAAGCCACACACGATTGGGAAAATTTAGCAGCAATATCGATGAGTCGGATTATGCACGGGGATAAACTGCGGAGCTGGAACAAGTGCTGCTCTCTGGGACTGTATCCCGCCGCATCTCCCGCAACCTTTCAACATTGGGCATAATAAAACAGCGCCCATCAATCACATTCATTTTTTTCTGCATACATAACTTTATAACTGTTCGATGTTACTTGCTTGTTCGTAATATGTCTGTATATGCTCAGCATTATAAGTTATGGTGGGATGTTGCCTATTTGTTTTCGCTCTTGAGTTTGGTAGTAAAATACACCAGCTCAGAGATCATGTTCAGTTTTGTTTTTGCTCTACTGCTGCGTAAAACAGCCACATTATGAGAGAGGAAGGGGGAAGCGAACGAGATAGAAAGCGAGAGCGCGCGCGCGTGTGACAAAGAATGGTCGCGGGGGTCGGGGGTCGTCAGCAGCCTGGGGGTCACGGTCTGAAAAGTTTGGGAACCCCTGTCTTATATCAATCTTCCTTCATTTTGTAATGCGTTTTTAGAAATACAAAAATAATACGTAGGTTGCCTAAACTTTCTGCCATGCCACCGAAAAAAACAGCACTGGCTGGCCTTGTGTCGTTTGGCTTCACAGCGAAAAAAATTAAAAAGGACAGTGCGTTTTGCTTTTTTTTTTTTTTTTTTATAGATAGAGACCCCCATAGGGTCAACTTTATAATTCGAACCCTGGAAGAATATAAGAAATAACAAAGATTTAATTTGACCTGTCATTGAAAATGGAAATCTACAGCAGTCAAGGAAGACACACTTGGTTTTTGACAGGTGTGTGATTCAATGTGTGGGTTACATTAGCCTGTTCCCTTGAAAATGAGTGTGTGGGACATTTTCATCACCTTCAGTGCCCACAACCTGCATTGTTATCGTATGACACAACAGGGACTGAACAGAAAAGGTGGAAGATTTGAACAGGAAATGAAAGTTGCTTTGTTGTGAGTTACTCATCCATAACCTGAAGCTATGGTTTTGTTCGCTGATAAAGCAGGTTGGGACCCCATGCTCCCTTTATTACCTAATGGAGTGATTTTTTCGTGGGAGTCACTAATGCGTGTCACAGCCTTCTTGTTGGGGCGTAATTGCGGCGTGTTTCGGCCAGATGAATCCTGCTCTCCGAGAGAGAGCGAGAGAGAGAGAGTAAAAGAGAGAGAGACAGAGAGAGAGATAGGGAAAGATAGACAGAAAGAGAGAGACAGAGAAATAGAGATAGGGAGAGACAGAGAGAGAGAGAGTAAGAGAGAGAGATAGGGAGAGATAGACAAAGAGAGAGAGATAGGGAGATCGACAGAGAGAGAGAGACAGGGAGAGAGACAGAGAAAGAGAGATAGGGAGATAGACAGAGAGAGAGAGACAGAGAAAGAGAGAGAGAGAGTAAGAGAGAGAGAGACAGAGAAAGAGAGAGAGGGGGAGAGAGAGAGAGAGCCAGAGGCTGTACTGCTGCTGGTGAGGCTGACATAAGGACATAAGATGTCCAGGCCTGAGTGAGGGCACGACACTGGAAACCCTAATCCAGTCTGCTCCTGAGACCACCTGTTTCCTACAGCCTGTGAGCTGCGGAGGGCTGCCTCTGGGTTGTGTTTGTAGCCCTTTAGCGGTCACCTTATCGCCGGCGCAACGACTCACTGTGACAGAAAAAAAATGTAACTACAACATTACAACATTACTACGACATTACAGAAAGTCTTCAGTAACACATTACAATTTGGTCATTGCCATTCTGGTAACAACAAAGTTGTAATAGGGGGTGCGTCTTAAAGGGTTGAAGGCATAGGCTACCTCTTTGTGCTCTATGCTGCTCTAGCCCAAGACACCACCACCATGGTTCTGACAGTGAAGAGAAACCACTTACCACTGGCCCCTCATCTGCCCAGCTGCTCTGAAGCCACTCCAGCTTCGGCGGGGCCCGTGAAGGCAGACCTACATGCCCTAATCTCCAGTTAGCCTGAGACGGCAGCTAGACAGCTCCTTGGTCATATCTTACCTCATCCAGCTACATCCCCTAAGGTGAAGTGATGGATGAGTGGTGGAGAGTGAGTCCAGACACAGAGCCAGTATCTCACTCAGTGTTACTGGAATGTCAGGAAACTGAGGCTTGTTTGCCAGGGCAGTGTCTTCGCTCCTTGCATAACACATGGCATTAGCAATGTTCAGTGTTTCATTTGTGGTTCTTATTAGCCGCATTCCCATTCCGGGGCCGGTGCCGGCCCGGGCCTTTAGGGGCCACCCTCGGTGCTTGTAGACCTAGGGCACTAGCCCCATGACCTGAGAGCTGTTGTGTTCCCACTCCCTGGCTACTAGACCCTCTGGGTTACGCCCTCGTTTGCGAAAACGTCACTGATACAGCCCATTTTCAAGCAGGATAGGCGGGCAATTCAGTAGCATCAGTAGAAGACGATTATAACTACTGCCGATATCTCTGACTGAAAATACTTCTTTGGAGGATAATAGACGCCATGGAACCTCTGCTGGCGCAGATCGTCCTCCTTGTTGTTCATGTTCAAATATATTTCTATATATTACTATCGGCTATAAAGCAAAAAATACACCATCCCTATGTTTTAATGGAACAAGACCGACGGCCACGGAGCGTCATATGCTTGTTAGGGAATGCGTCTCACATTCGGATATTTCCACACAATGCTGCCAACAAAACAGCCAAATGACACAATTTACTGCTACTTTAAGGTATAACAATGACCGAAACAGTTAATTTTAATACTAATTAGATGAACAACTTGCATTTTTTATCAGCCAAATATGAGCTAGGTCATCTATATTACTTTTGTTTACCGATGGCAACGGTTGCTAAAGGAAGAAATTAAGTCTTGTTTTAAACCAACGGTACCACCACCGTCAGTCCAAACGGTCGGAAATGGAAAATATATATCAATTTAATAGAAAAACAAGTGATTTTGACCTATTGGCTTGACACACACGTTTAGAACAGTTAACTGTGTCACCGCGGAGAACCACGTTACCATGCACAAGGCATATAGCCTAAAGAAGAGACACTGGCAAGTTGGGATTTTATGTCGGCAGCCACACACTTCAGCACTGCAAAACTGCATTAAAAAGTAGCCTAAAATGACACAAGGCAATGTTATAGGCCTAGTCATTTGTTTCTTTCATGTTTTAGTGAAACAAGACCGACGGCCACGGAGCATCAAATGCATAATGCGTCTCACATTCGGATATTTCCACACAGTGCTGCCAACAAAACGTAGCCAAATTGCACAATTTACTGCTACTTTAAGGTATAACAATGACCGAAACTGTTCATTTTAATACTAATTAGATCAACAGCTTGCAATTTTTATCAGCCCAATATGAGCTAGGTCATCTATAAGCTATTGTAGACTATTAGAGAGTCTACTTTTGTTTACTGATGGCAACGGTTGCTAAAGGAAGAAAAGTCTTGTTTTAAACCAACGGTACCACTACCGTCAGCCCAAACGGTCGGAAATGGCAAATAGCCTATATATCAATTTAATAGAAAAACAAGTGATTTTGACCTATTGGCTTGACACACACGTTTAGAACAGTTAACTGCGAAGTCACCGCGGAGAATGCACAAGGCATAGCCTAAAGGAGAAACACTGGCAAGTTGGGATCTTATGTCGGCAGCTGCACACTTCAGCACTGCGAAACTGCATTTAAAAAGTAGCCTAAAATGACACAAGGCAATGTTATAGGCCTAGTCATTTGTTTCCTCCAATTAATTTGACAAGGAGTCATTTAATCCACCGCATCACGGTGGGCAATTGAAATGTACCAGCCAAGCATTCACCACCAGCACGAGACATACAGAGAATGTAGGATTAAGCAGTAAAAGCAATTCAGATTTATTTTATGTGGGGAAGGGGGATTGGTTTGTTATATCATGTCTTTATAGCCTATCCGTAGTTTTTTATGCTTCTCGCGAATTTGCCGGGCTGTTGTTCGCTGAATGTCCAACTTCCTCGTTTCTGCAAACCTCGTCGTTTTTTTTAAAATTCATGTCGTCTTCTGCCCAGACCACGGAGAGAGCACGGATATATTCAGCTGACCAGAACTGGTGATCCATCTTTTTCATATTCTTCAGTAACAACGGTAATACAGGTGCAGATAATACTCATGCCATCTTCGCTTTATTTTGCTTCCAAATGTTGACGCCGCCCCGACCTTGACACCGCCTCTAGACCCCCTTTAGCCCCTCTAGGACCATCGTTTTAGTTGGGCCAGAAATCGCGGGCTACTAGCACCCAGGACAGCCCCTGTAGGCCCGTGTTAGCACCTCCCCCTGAAGGTGTGAAACCACTGAGCACCGGTACACCCGTGTCGGCTCGGGTTTGGCCCGGTAATGGGAACCCCGCTAATGTTATTTGGCCAGGCTACTATTTTAGCCCAGATGCATGTCATCTATGGCAACTGGCCACATTGCTATTAATTGCTCTTGCCAGAGTGTGATGTTCACGACCTGTCATTCCATTGCTATGACAGCGTAATTAGCCTGCCTGTTATAGCAGGGGCTTGTGCTAAGCCCCTTAAAACACTGTTTGCGCTCTCGAGGGAGTCAGTCGTGTCATCTAGTGTCATAGTTCTGTATGACTTGGCGTCAGACCTCTTGACTGGGGCTGATTATTTTTACAGTCTATAAAAAGAAGACAGGAGGAGAGGAGAGAGAGGAGAGAGAGGTTACAGAGGCGGCATTCAGCCACTAATCCATGTCCAAAAGCAGGCACCGCAGCCACAAATGACCGTGCATTTTAATCACCTTAGAAGAAAATAGCCATAATTGCCACGCCTGTGCTGAACCCAGCAGCGGCCTACTAACTGCAGTACCCATAACGAGTAGCAGAGTTACTCCATTCACCTGAAAATTCATTTCTTATTTTACATTTGTTAGTTTAAAAATGGGGAGAGGATACCAAGCATAGTGTGACGTTTCTGTGTACATTTCAATGACAGTGCAAATAGATGTCAGTGATTCTTGTGCTTCTTATTGGAGAGCATTTCAAATTCTTCAGTGTGAATGGTCAGACTTATTGTCGGACTTTCTGTCTGTACAATTGATCCCCTCTACTGTCTTCCTTGCCAGCTATATTTGATTTTATACAGTCCATGTGATTTTTCGTGTCAACACACAAGATAAGACGATCTCTGGCAGCTATTTTGGAGAGATAGACAAATAGCAGAAAGGTTACAGTGTGGCCCAGACTGGTTTGCAGCCTCTGCCCACTCAGAAGGAGCCGAATAGCTTTTATTCCTGGCATACTCAGCACAGGTCCACTGTTGAGGAATGCGATGATCCCAGGAGTTGCAGCTGATATTTAAACCAGACATAATTATGACGCTCGGGCTGAGCCAAGAGGAGAGCAGTGAGACATTTATTTTCTCTCATGTGACCCTGACCGTGAAAACTGAAAGCAATGTAAACGTTCTTTGTCTCCATCACATGTTTTGCCTGAGAGTTTACACAAACATGCCTGAGAACTGAGGGGGTGTGCGTTTTTTTTTGTTCGGTTTTTCTCTGCCATGTAGACACATCTACACGTTTTGAAGACCCATTTCAAAAGTGTTGGATTTTCTTGCCTCATCGCCTGCCATTTCAGTTGTCACTGATACACAGTATTTTGTCACACTGTTTTCTCAGATAGAGACACAGACTGTCACTGCTGTTGGACGTTTTTAGTGTCTTTTATTGCCATAGGGAAATGGTTTGAAATGTTTGGCATTTAACTCTGTCTTTCAGGCAGGGGCATGTCTCTAAGTGCTAGTGTGGTTGCCATAGCAGCAGCTGCATGACCGTTGTTTCCACAAGGAGTAGGGACTGGATTAGATGAGTTACACCAGGGGTTTGAACAAGAATGCCCTGGGCCATGCAGTTCCACCATTTGGGGGCTTTTAAAGAGTTTATACATTAAAAAGTTTTACTGTGTAATTGATACACTTTAGTCTTTTACTTTTACTTCTTTTTACTTTACTGTAAAAACACTGTAAATGTGATATGTAACACTAGTAGGTATAGCGTGTTTAACTGAAAATTTTACATTTCTTTCACTGAGGCTGGCTGTTGTGGCAAACTTAAAACAAATTCATTAGTTAGACTTTTTACTTTATTCATCAGATATAACAATATCCTTAGACGAAGTAAGACATCAACAGAAAGCATATCATATCTTAACATATCTTTTTATGCCAGCCCAAATATCTTTCATTTGAAATATCTTACTTGTCTTTACTAGCTAATGAGTCATTGTCTTAGGGCTGCAAAACTATGTGTGGTAATAAGGTATGAGTCACGTGTTCAGGATAGAGATCAGGAGTACAGGAAGATGACACCCCCCAGGAAAAATGCAGTAGCTGTAGTAGTTCTCTCGCTAACCATGAACCTCTCATGGAAACAGTGTGTTCACAGTCTTGAACACAATGATGGCTCTCTCAGTTTAGCCAAGGCTGAAGCTCTGCTGAATGCCCTGTCTTGCCAGCAGAGCAGGAAAGTTTATGAGCCAGTTATTAGGGCTCACTTGAATGCCATATGGGGGCTGGTGGCTTAGCTTCTGTTATAGCTGGAGTTCTCAATAGTCAGCCCAGATTACATCTAAGCTGCTTTGTTTAAAGGCAGCTGAAGGGCCCCTATCGTCTTTTTTGTGTGTGGTGTGCGGGTGTGTGTTTTACACTGTCTTGTGACTCTACTTTGAAATTGTTCGGCGCAGGCACTGTTAACATTGCGGGCACTGCACATCTGTCTAAATATAGAGGTAGCATGTCATTAGCTGACTTAATGTCTACGATCAAAGCTTTTGCAAGTGTGCCATATTATGGTTACCTTTCTATATTTAACCTTGCAAAGCTGCTCCCACTAGAAACACAAAAAAGTAAGCTAATCCCTGTGAGTGTATCCTGGCGGTGGTCTTTGAGGGCTCCCTGGAAGCCATTAGCCTTGGGTTAATTTCAACATAGTTGGATTTTTTTGTGATTGCTTAATAAATGTCTGTGTCATTCAATTTGTATTGTAACGCCCCCATCCCACCCCCTTATTATGAATGGAGAGGACATATGACTTCTGGAAAAGGTTCACCACACAGTGAGACCTCCTTCCTCCTCTATTGCCATAGAGGATGGTAGGCTGAAGTTGTCATGCTTTTGTTCACCAGATGCTCTGAATTAATGCTTGGGCTGATTTTCCTTTTAGATACAAGCTATTTTTCCCTGTAACTTATTTCCCCCCTTCTGAGAACTCATTGTTCTAAAAAAAAGTCCTGTTCTTGTAAAAATCGAGACATTGCAGCAGACGTTCCACTCCATCACCCACTTACAAACACCCACACACACACACACACACACACACACACACACACACACACACACACACACACATGCAACAAATAGATGAGATCTCTCTGCTGCACAGTAATGGCTAATGTTGAGCACAACAACAGTGTATTTCAGCTCACTGTTGGCAACGAAGTGATGAGTAGCGAGCCATGACTCATCGGACCTCTGTGTCAGTCACAGCTACTGTACACAAGCCATGTGTCACCCTGTCACTATTCACAAGCTACATGTCAGCTGTGTCACTTTTTTCAGTTTATTGTCGCCTGTGTCTGGCATAAGCACTGTTTTGTCCTGCAGACAGGCTCTAACACATGGGCGCACCACTGGTGTGTAAGACTTACGTATGTTGTTCATTCTCCAAACAGTAGACAGTAGTGTGAGATGTAGCACTTTATTTATTTACTCTTGTTATTTGTGTTAGGCCTATTTTAATTTGAGGTGAGAAACCATATTCCAGCTCTAAGGCCCCGTCCACACGACAACGTTCCTGGATTTTTTTCTTGCCGGGTTAAAAAAAAAAGTCTCGTCCACACGACAACGGAGCAGTAAATATTTACGGGAACGTTTTCATTGCGTTTTCATTGCAGAAGGTGTGCTGTCCCAGCTTGAGGGGCATGATCAGAAGCCAATGATTCACTTTAAACATGTAATGTATGTTGATTTTAGCAATGTGGGTTCTAGTTTAGATGGGTCGGATGCAGCGACAGTTGCCCTATTTAAAAAGAATAACGTGAAAAGCGTTTGTTGGGCTGAACTAGCGATGTATACAAAAACATCCTGTAGTTCAATGTCAGAAGGTAGAAACAGTTGCGTTACACATAGCCTACACTGCAGACGATTTTTACCCCAAAGTATCCCACAACAACCTGTTTGTAAAAGTTTGACGCTGTTGTGAGATGTCACGTCGTTAAATTGACCCATTTAAGCGATACGGAGCAGAACATGAAAAAATAGAAGGAGCTGCAAATAAACTTGAGACAACTGCGCAATTATTCGCTTAAAACATGTCATATGTTGATTTTAGCAAAGCGTGTTGTTACTGAGGGGAGCTGAAAGCAGCGACAGTTGCTCTTTAATTAATTAAGAATAATGAAAGCCTACAAGAAGTATTTGTTATAGCCTACTAGCCAGCCAGACAGTTTAATGGCAAAGGATAGAAACAATTGCACAACAGCCAGCCTACAGTACAAGCTAATCAAATCACAATTTATTCGACAGCAACCAGTTTGTAAAAGTTTGAAGTTGTTGTTATGTCCAGCGCAAGGTGAATGGGCGACGACGTCATCGTTTTCAAAAGGTTGCGTTTTGCCTGTCTACACGAAAACCAAAATGCGGCGTTGTCAGACTTTCTCACTTTGGAACCCGTTCTCAAAAAGTATCGTTTTCGGTCACCCAAAACGCTGGCGCCGTGTGGACGGAAGGCCAAAACGCGAACAAACTTGACCTGAAAACGTTGTCGTGTGGACGGGCCCTAAGTTAGCTAAGCCACCGAAACTAACACCTCACAACTAACACTGTTAACTTACACCTAAACAAAGTTAACCTTAACAGTGTACTTTCCTATTTGATGTTTTAGCCATGTATAGGTTATTATGTGAAAGTGCTTGCTACAGTTTTTGAGATGCTAGGCCAGGAGCAATTATTTTGTTAGCTTTTATTTACTGTGCATTTTCTCTTGAAGCCACTTTCAACAGGCCTTATGTGCTGTGGCCCAGGTTTTCAAAAGTTATTCTGAATTAGTGTAATTAGTCAGCTTTTAATGATGGTTAAAGAGAGTCGAACATTAGTAGCAACAGCAGTCTTTGAGACAGAAGACTATTAATGACAGGTTTGGCTTCTTCATGAACTCCCAACAGTTACGCAGTGGCGACAGTGTCTGCAGGGGTAACCGTAAACCTCAGCTCAGCTGAAAGTAAGTCAAGTATCTGAAAGCCCCCTTAGAGAGAGAAGGGATTCGGAGACACTGCATTCCTCGCATTTTCACGCAGACTCTTCATTAAGCAAGCGAACACAATGCCCATTCTCAGGGGCCTGGAGGAGCGCTGGCTCGGGCTCGGGCTCGGGCTCGACCGCGGCCGAATCCCGTGCGCCTAGCGCCAGAAAACAGAGCTGCTCTTTATTCCCAGCACGGCCGAGAGCCTGGCACTGACTCCAGACCTGCCGGCATCCAGCGCTCCCTGCCCCGAGGCCAGCCGACACGCCGAGCTGGCTTCCCATAGCCCAGGGGTGTCTGAGGCCTGCTGGGGAGGGGTGATTGAAAAGGCGACTGGTGACACAGCACCCTCGACTGTAGGAGGCCTGTCTGGGCAATTAGCTGTAGTTAGGAGCTGCATTTCTGTAACGCTTCTTGGGAGGACAAGAAGCTGCATGAGTCTGAGTGTGGGCGGGCCACTCCACTGCTCTGGGCTCTATCAGGAGGAGGGGAGGCTGTTGAGGCTCCGGTTGCTGTATGAAAGTGATTTTTTTCTTTTTCTTTTTTTTTTTTTGGTGTCAGTGCCTCAAAGCCTGTCGACTGGCTGGCCGTGTGTCAGCCTGTCGTGTGGGAACCAGACTCTTGGCTGCATCTGTGCAGTAAGGCCCAGCCCAGCCCAGCACAGCACAGTACAGCTCACTGGAACTTTCCGGTTGCTTGTGCTGCGTTTATTCCCCCTGGCTCGGCCGTTTGGAGGTGGATGCCTCTGATTTGCAGATATCTGCACTCTTGCACGCGCTTCACGTGCAAGCTAACATCACTCTTGATGGATGGCGAGGCAGGCAGACGAGACATCTCCTCACATCACTCATTGTCATTGTCAGGCTGTCTGGTCTCTCGGCCAAGTGTTGTCAGCCCTGCTCTGATTCAGCTCTTTACCTGTAAAACTCAGTAGTATGCACCAGAACGTACACTGAAAGCAGAAATGTGTTGTACAATTACACTCGTAGGCCTAGCATACCCTGCATGATCCTCGCTTGGTCTATGGTGGGTGTGAGAAGATACTGTCGGCAAATATAAAATAAAAATAAGAGCATACATGTCTTACCATACTACACTATCAATAGCCATAGTAGTATAATGATAATGAAAAAGATAAGATAACGAAACACTTAGTATATTTTTTTAGGTCACTGTGTAAATAACGTTCAGCACGAGGCACTCATATGACCTCACTTTATGAGGTCAATATTTAACCAAGACAGCACACTGTTTGTGTCATACTATGTCATGAATAGCTATTGTTTGCGTCTGTCTGTCTATCTGACTGTCTGTCTGTCTGTCTGTCTTGGCTCCATTGTCTCAGCCAGTGCTTGTTGGTGCCTTGTGTGAAACAGTTGTGCGATGCGGTAACACACGATGTGGCCTCACTGCTTCATGCAATAGTAGTCAGTGTTCACTGTCATTAAACAGCAGCAACAGCACTGGCAGAAGAGTGTGGCACGCACAGTGCAGAAGGAAAGTCACTCTTGGGCACTTTGCCCCTTTGTAGTGAGGTGCATGATGGGAAGAGTTCGTGCAGGGCTCCGGCCAAGGTGACAGCTGTTAAGAGGGAAATAAAAAAAAGCCTTGCTCAATCAGTCTCACCACTGTGGCTCTGTTAAAAGTGCGGGTGTTTTTTTTTTCATGCTATAGCGAAAGGCTACACGTCCCAGCTGCTATGTTGCCATTTAGAATAAAACAAACCTTTAGCTGCCTTTGCTTTTTTAACAGCACTCTCCTTTAAAGAAGAGAATCTGTTCACAGACACCCACAGAAATCATTGCATGCCTGTTTTTTTTTTTTGTTTTAGTGCAAAAAAAAATCTGCAGCAATAGTCAATACTGTCTTGTTATAATATGAAGAACTGCAATATGAACAAAAGTGACTTACGTAACAACAGTGTTTCCACTTGGGAAAGGGGCTATGAGGAGCCCTTGTCATTGCTTCTGGTTATAGGCTACTTTTTTTTCTTCTTCTTTTTTGAGAAACTGAGAGGTGCTTTTAACACCATATCAGTTTCCCTCAAGCAGTCATTGGGACTCAGAGCAGTTCCTGGGTTGAGGAATCAGACTGGGGGCTAAATCTCGTTTGTGCTTGTCTATTTTCACTGGTCAGTGATTTTTTTTATGATTTAATTAGCTGTATCACACCGATTACTGTCAAGACACAATCTAGGTTAATCTGTGAATAGTCTATTTTGTTTGGTGTTTTCAGTTTGATCGCCAGGCAGCTGACTTCACTGCATAGTGAGACAGTGACTGAATCTGCTGGCCCTTTAATGGACTCTTGCATTGTGGGGGCAAAGAAGCGGGGGGTGCATTGTGTCTGTCTTTGCACTTACCGCTTGTCCCAATGCTGAAACACCCAGGCATTTTGGATCAGGCCCAGAGAAAGTGAGTGTGCAAATGGGAGTGTGTGTGTGTGTGTCAGTGTTTGTGTGTGTGTGTGGCATATGTGTGTGTATATGTGTTTTTGCGTGTGTGTGTGTTTGTGTTTGTATGTGTGTGTGTGTGTGCGTGTGTGTTTGTGTTTGAGTGTGTGTGTATGTTTTCTTTTTCTTCCCTGTCATGACCAGTGCAACCGCTCTGCCGTCTCTCAAGATGTGTGCTTCCTTTTGAAGCTGGCCGAGTTGAAAAGGAGGGGTTTTGTTGGGTAAGCTCTTGCCAGAAGCAACATCTGCAGAGAGCATGGGAGGTCCTTGTGTGTGTGCAGTGTTCTGTGGGGCTTGATGTAGGTCCGAGTGACAGCTCTGGATGTGCTAGGACAATGCCACAATCTGTTCCTTACAGGTTTGAAAGTGCTCCTCCCCTCCCACCAAACTTCATACACGCTGCAGTGCGGTTAGCTGCAGTAATAGAAGCCCAATGAAATCCCACAGGATTATGGCCCTTTCATTTAACAGTAACCATTAGGTTATGGAAAAACGCTGGTCCCAGAGTGCCTACATTTCCCCTCACATAACGTGGTGCTCCGTACTGGAAGTGGGTGTGTTCAGCGTCTTTCTGGACAACAGAACTCTTAATTAGCTTCCATCCCCAGTGGTTTAGGTTTTTATTGGCAATAGTGAAGACAGCAAAATTTTACACTGCAGCCTTGAATGTCTCGGCTGTATATCTCTTAGTTCCTAGAAGTTCTCTAGATAGGGCACTGGCCATCTCTTCAGGCTTGTGGATTGCTGGATTGTTTTGGCAGGCGTGGATGGGAACTAGTTCTCTGGCCAGAGCCTGGGCTCTCCTCCCCACCACAACACAGCCCTCCCACCCACTTCCTGTAGGCCCCTGCTGCGTTCCACGCCAACCGCCTCACAGCTACCGCCTCTCAGGGTTAATGGGTCGCGGGTCTTTATCAGCAAACCGGTTCCCCCTTTGTCAGAATCGACCCGTTGGCACCAAGTGGGCAGTTAGCAGCGGTGCCAACAGTGCTCCCGAGGCTGCGATGTAGGGGATAGGAGCCTAATGTGTTTTGACAGCACCGAAAGCAAGCCAGCCAATGACGTCCCGATTTCTCAGCCCGCTACTGTAAAATGTGCCCTAAGGCTATCTATTTGATACCGCACCGAGTACATGCACACACACACACACACACACACACACACACACACACACACACACACACACACACACACACACACACACACACACACACACACACACACACACACAAACTCAGGGCCCTCACAAGTTCAACCCTCAGCACATACAATAAAAGCTGAGAAAGAATGCAGGCCCATGTTTTAGGTTTCTCTGGCGATTGTAGAACAAAGACAAGCCCGAGTGAAATAGAGACCACATGAAAGTTAGTGAAATCCTGCTAAGAATTATGTCTCCTTGCGGAGAGAAGAGAATACGGCAGTGCACTTAAAATAGGTGAAAGCCTTGAACACTGTTATTGCGTTGTCATCACGGCCGATGTGAGGGCCGTGCGTAAAAATGATGAAATTCCCATGCCCACCCTAACACCAGCGCGATCGTCTTTATTTCCCCAGCCCTCTGCCTTGAGTTATATTGCATTTGTTGTCTTTATAGCGTGTCATCCCAGCGCGCCGTTAGGCCTGTGATATACAGGGGCACTAAAAAGTTTGCGTCTGGGGTGGGCTGGAGCCGGGGTGGGCGGCGAAGCAGTCAATGTAGCAATGAAAGTTTTGTCAGTGCGCCGCCTCTTTTTTACAAACCATCAGACGCGCTTTTACAACCCAACAGGAATTATCACTGGGTCCCAAACAGGCTTTAAATGAAACCCAAATGTGTGTGTTTGGTTGGTAGTTGGTCGGTTGTTTGGAAGCCCTCCTTCCCCCATATCTGCTGGCTTGCCACCCAGGTCCTGCACACAGGAAGACAGAAATGGTCCCAAGGATGCCCCTTGAAGGTAGAACCTTAATGACTCCCAGACGAGGGCCTTCAGCGCTGCCCGATGTCTGTTTATGTAGCCGTGAGTATTGTGGCGGGGCCTTGGATGTTGCCCCCCCAAGGCCTCACTGACGGATTGAACTGGGGCATTGAGCTGCTCTCCATTTCATGTGTAAGAGTTGTGAGAACTGGTGCTGGTATCAGTTTGTTTAGTCTGATAAAGGTAGTTTTAGGCTAGATATCATCACATCACATTAGTCTTACATCACATCACATTGCATTACATTATTCATTTCTGTGTTTTGAATGACTATGCTTGTAAGCTACTGCCTTGCCAAAAAATGGATGTTTACTGTGTTTGGAAATCATTCTACATAATTAATAATTAATTGCGTCAATGACCCTTCTGTAGAGGACGTTTTCTTTCTTCAGTGCCCCCTGAGACAGCATCAAATGGTAGCTTTTTTTGATTATTGTGTGCTTACTCAGCACAATCTCTCACTAGGAACCCTAAGGAATTCAGATCACAGCAGTGGTAATTACAACCCCAGCAGTTTCCCCCTGCTATAACTAGAGCTGTGCGATATGGGAAAAAATGAATATCCCGATACATTTTCTCCATTTCACGATATACGATATATATCTCGATATTTTGAAATATCCGTTATAGGACCCTATGAAATCACACTTTTACTTTTTACTGTTATCACTACAATCCCGGCCGATTACATACCATTCATGGTTAACTTTAAAGGTGGTATCCAGGAAAACATTAAAGATTTTCATAGTGATTAACCACAATTGAGTTGAAATAAGACTGTTTTTTTTTTTTTTTTCAAATAAAGCACAAAGTGCAAAAACAATCTTCAAAATTACAGCAAAGTGATAAATGCAAACAGAGCTGCCCAGAACTGTGCAAAAACCAAAAAGTCCAAACTCAAGTAGAAATCCTGAGAGGCAAGTGCTTTCATGAAATTACTTTTAAAAATATAGAGGTAGATCTCCCAGAAAATGACGTGTGTGGCATTAAGTACAACGACACACATTTAGCCTTGTGTGTGTGCGCGTGTGTATGTGTGTGTGTGAGAGAGAGAGAGAGAGAGAGATCTGCACAACATATTTCTACCTGCACAATTTTCAACTGTACTGGGCTGGTTTAGGGGTTTTAGCAGGTGTGCATGCTGTTCGGAGTTTGACGGACTCTGCATACTCTGCCGGGTAGGTTTTGGGGTGGTGAAACATGTTTGTGGTGCTGTTGCCTTTCGTCGGGACAGTTTTTTTGCACACTTTGCACATTGGGGTTACCTGCTCCACGTTCCCGATATCCATAAAACTTCCGGATTACTGATCCCTTATTGCCTCGTTTAGGAACAAGCTGTTCGTCCGCTTCCATGTTCTATTGCATTAGGTAGGTATACTGTACGACAGCTAGTGTTCGCGCTGCCTGCAAACCGAAAGAAATTACAAAATGAAGTTCCCTCCGTTCCGCACCTAGATTGGTTGGTGAGTGTTTGACGAGAGTGTGCGTTTTTTTAACCCCTCACTCGCGTTACTGCCTGAGGGAAAAGGAGAAAGCCACCAGAACGTTTTAAACATGAAAGCAAGACGAGTCTCGGCTGCTGCTTGAAAAAAAAACAGATGACCATAAAATACTCGATACCTACGATATAATAATTTTATGTATCTCACAAATCTATTTCGGAGATAATTTCGTATATTCGATATATCGCACATCCCTAGCTATAACACAGAGGTAGTAAATGAGAGGTTGTAAATGATGTCACCTTTCTAGTGAAAGTGTGGTGTAAAGTTGAGGTACGTAGGTCAGTACGCAGTTCAGGTAGGTAAATGTGCCTCTGATTCATGCCTCTGTCTTCTACCTCCCTCTGTATTGTTTAGGCTGGATACTTGAGGAATAAAAAATACTACCCATTATAAGTTTTGTTAAATCATGTTTAACATTTGCTAGAACAGTATCATGAGTATAATGTAAAATGAGTTGACTGAGGAAAGTCATTGGTGTATTATGTAAGTAGCTCAATAAAAAAAAATCCAGCAATACTGTTTAATTTTCACTGAAAGAGAGAGTGTTGGTGTGTGGGCAGATTCTTTGTGTAAAGCACATTGTGTAGTACAGTAGTAGTAATTGTCGTGTGCGAGTATGAGAGGAAGAGCAAGCACAAGAGTATCTGACTGTGGAGTGGAGGAAGAATGGTGTCAGGCAGCACTCTGTACTGGGCGGTGGGGGGTGTGACGTGAAAAATAGAACAAATCAGATTACTATTACAGTGTTCTGAAAGGATTATGGGAAGGAGTTGGCATTACAGCCGTTGAACTTCATCAGAGTGCACCTCTCCCACTTGAACTGAACAATATTGTAATCTGTGGTAATTTCCTTTGCACTGGAGATTAGCTGAGGACGGCAACTGTAGGTTATCTTTTTAACCCATGCTAGCATTTATAATAGGATTAACCTATTTTAGGGGTCGTATTCCATGTACCCTTTAAAAAAAGTCTAACCTACCAGTAACTTAGGTGGTCTTCTAGTCTTTTGTCTTCTAGTTTAATTTAGATGATATAAGTTTGTAAATAACCTGAATGAAGAGACTACTTTGGTTAAAAATGTAAGGATATATAAAAAGAACAAAGATATATAAAAAGAATAAAGTTATGGTCTTACAATCACTCCGTGCTCGCTGTGGGACAGATTGTACGCTCTGTCCTCTCATCACCCCTACTCTCGCTTGCATAAGACCGAGGCATTAGGCTAAGTCTAAATTGGTGTATTTGTTCAGGTCCAAACATATGCAAGACCCTCTTGTCTATGTATAACATTGTTTATTCTTGTGGACTTACTTCAGACACTGTTTATGTGTTTTACAATTGTATCTATCTCTAGTAATGCACAGCTTCAGGAATTGTGTTGCATTTGTATCATACTTAACAATATTAGCAAAATTGATACAGATTGATCGCTACATTAGTTTTTTCCTTAACATATGACACACATAGAGTATGATTTGCCAAAAACAGTGAGTTTATATTGGTTCTAAACTGAATGGGCATGAAGGAAGTAATTTATTACCAAATGAACTTAAACTCTGTGACCGCAACCAAGTTTGCTGCCCGAAATAGACAGGGAAACTGTCCACTGAGCTCACAGTGGGTCCTTGAAGCCTGGGGTCACTGTTAAGTCAACTGGCGACAACTCATTAGATAACCATAAGCACCTGTCACTAAAGACTCCATCTTAACGGCTGATCTGTCACCACTCCGTCAGGACCACCGCACTCCTCTGGCACACTCCTCTGTCAGCATGCGTCTGTGTGGTCATTCACAGCATGCCAGGCCAGTCGCTTGGCTGGGTATTGACTTGGTATTTTTGCCCCTGGGTACACAGTCTGTGTAAACACCATCCACACACAGACGTAAACACGCTCGGTCAGAGGTGGGCATCTGTTGAGGCAGTGCGTGTAACAGTGGGAGAAGTAGGGGCTGTGTCTGTATGTGTGGGGGGGTTCGAGAGGGGGGGGTCCCTGGGATTACATGGCTAATCTGGAGACAGACGGGGGACACCTGTGCCACTGCAGAATTTGGGGATAAGGATTAGGGCGCCATGCTGCGCTAATGAGGGGCTGATTCCAGGCCCCCGCAGCACCTGCTGGGGGAAGAGGCCAAGCGAGAGGCCAGAGACGGCTCCATGCTCCAGCACAGCAGAGCAGAGCAGCTCTGCTTGTGTGTGTGTAAGGGGTGTGTGTGTCTGAAGTGTCCCTGCTCTGGGAAACGTACTTAAGGCACATCTCTCTCTTTGTGCGTTCCCTTCTTCTGTGCAACCTAGACTGCACTAACTTCACCATGCCTTTGTTTACTCTGTGTTCCTCTACACCTCTGTTAGCTTGTTGTGTCCTCCTTTTGTAAGTCGCTTTGGATAAAAGCGTCTGCTAAGTGTAATGTAATGTAATATAATGTAATGAATGTCTCACAGACAGACTGATTGGTTACACTGGGGTCTACAGACACGATGAGCAGTGCTGACCCTAGATCGTTGTGACTAAAGCTAGAGTGCTGCCTAGTTTTGGCAGAACTAGAGCATCAAGCTGAGTCCATTGTTTAAAAGCAGCAGTGTCTTTCATTATGGTTATAATGAATACGCTCTTTCGACAAAAATTCATCATGTACGTAGAACATGATCCACGCGAGGATGGAAACGCGCGTTGTCGTCTACGTTACCAAAGTTATTCCATTAGGCCATGTCCTGTCCTCACTTCCAGACCCTTGTGGATTTTTCCCCCCTCTTGTGTCATCTGGCCTGCTGCAGAACAGGCCAGGAGTTGCTGGCAAATCCATTGTCTGGCCCCTCCAGCTCAGAAGAAAAGAAAGCCAGACAGAGTCTACGGTTCAGGAAATGGTGAGGAAACGCGGTAATGTGAGAAAGGCAGGCGGCTTCACTGAAGAACAGCGGGAGGAGGCGGTGATGGGATAGTTGCACAGGGAGTAAAATGCGGCCCCTCGTCCTTCGTGGCCCTGGTCTGGAACAGCTGAGCAAAGAGCCCCTACCATCGCTCCACCACACTCCCATATCCCCCCTTGTGTAGTCTGCCCGCTCAGCCCCTAGATAACGCCAGCTCCAGCCCCTAGATAGCCCCAGACCCGGTGCTGTCTGAAGGCCGTGCTTAGTGGTGAGTGGGGGGGATTAGGCTCCTGGGGTTTCTGCCTGCCTGCCGATGTGCTGAGTGGGGCTGGAGCTTGGGCTGAGATGCGGGGGTGTTGAAGGAGCGAGAGGCACATTCTTTTTACTCTACCACTCTCTCTCTCTCTCTCTCTCTCTCTCTCTTTCTCTCTCTTTTTTTAATCTTTTCTTCTTCTGTCCTTCAGCTGCCAGACTCTCAAGGGTCGCATCAGTCGAGGCATAGAGTCATGAAGATCTAAGCATAGGAGGGCCTTGGCAGACTCACAGGGTTTTTTATCTGCTTTTTTCTTAAATGAATACACAAAAGTTACACAAAATTACCATATATCTAGTGCTTAGATTAGAATCTTATTCTGAGAACTGCTATACTATACTTAAAGTCTTAAGTTTTGTCATGGAAGAAATAATAGAAACTTCTGTTAGAATCGTACAGTATTTCTTCCATGCAGTCCATTTACAGAAACCCTGGCCTGCATTGTCCATCATGATAAAAATTTCATTCATGTCCTGTAACTGATTCTCTAGAAGGCATCACTCGAATTATTTTTGGTGCCCCTCCAGCACTTGTGCGGGTTTGAGTTAACGCAGTGGAAAATTCTCAAGCCTGAATGTTGGGGTCAAGATGGTGGCTAAGAGCATCTCAGTCTGCTGGGCAGTGTCAGCGGTGTCTGTGTTATAACTGTGCAGGGAGCTATTCAATCTTTCCTTTCTTCACATTCATTTCTGTCCCCTTTCCAGTAGCGTATGACTCAGCGGCCTGCCTTCTCAAGATGCTCCTCGTAGCCACTAATTTAAACTGGAGACATTGACAGAACATTGCAAATGGATTTTCCAAACGGTTTTGAACTTTGGGTTCACCTCCTGAAGTCCACCAGAGAACTTTAATGATCTATGGGTGTTGTTTTTGGCTTGCTCGTAGATCAAGTGCTCGTCTCGTCCGTGCAATTTTCGTAAAACATTATAGTATGTGACCTGACAGCCTGACTGGTGGAAAGGTCTCACAGTTCCGAAAAAATTGCAGTGGTAGAACAAATGAGGCTTGTGCAAAATGATCAAGCTCCACCAATCACCAGGGCTCGTGTGCCATCGTGGCCTTATAGCCTGAGGAGAAAGGCTTAATCATGGGGTAAATCATGCATTCAATACTGCACCCCTGAAGAAATCAATGTGTCAGTGCTTGTTTTCTTTTTTCCACTGGCTATTTCTTTTTACCGTGGACCTCCGGCAAAGAGGTGGGTGCCGGGCTCAAAGCCTGCTTGCTGGTGACTCACGTAATAACTGACTGGCCAGGCAGTCTCTTTCTCTCTCTCTCTCTCTCCCTCTCTCTCTCTCTCTTTTTCTTTCTCTCTTTCTCTGGTCGTTTTCTCTCCCCAGTGTATGCATTTTGCATGGCACACTGACTTTAAATCAATAACGCTACAGTTTGTTTAACATTAATGGTGTCGTTAGTCAATGGAGAACCCATTTCAGGGCGGGTCGGGTGACTGAAGCCTGACCGCCATGCACCGCTCAGGAGTGACTGTTTGACCAAATGGCTCGCCTGCATCTTGAGTTTTATACTGCACCAGGGAGGGGGTGACCATATATCCAACAGACACTCAAGAGTTCAAAAGAAAACTGCAGCTCCTTACTTATAGAGACTTTATTCAGGCAAGATTTTCCATTCCTGCTCCACAGTGGCTGTATAGAAAAAAAGACCATTTTTATAAAGTGGAAAGAGTTTTCAGACAGAAGACAAGTACCTTTTTGACCAGTCACTCTCACTGAACTTCAAGCCCTTGGTGCCTGGTGGGAACATAAACTTTTGTTTGACATCTGACCTTTGTGAAAAGTATAATTTTAACCCGAATATGAAAGAAATCATTCATAGCAAATGCAGTCTTTCTGCTCTTTCTTTTATAAACCTGCTCACAGAAGGCAGCAGCACAGCGAGGAAGCTAATACTCGAAGATCTGGTAGGCTAAAGGCTCCATCAACACACCATATATCAATTTTAATACCTGCAGTCTGTGGCGTGTAGACTGTGAAGAGCTTAACAGATCAGAAAGCCTCAGCAAACATGTTCAGTTGTTTGCTATCCTTTCACTTGTGGTCATTCTTCTCCTTCCCAGGATTGGTTTAATTATTCTGTGGGAAGACTGTGAATGGAAAGTGCTCTTTTCCTCTCTTCCCTATGTAAATAGACTCTCCTTTCCTGCATGGAAGAACATTAGTAAAAACCCAGTAGCTGTCTGCTAAGTGCCTGTCAGGACTCATCTTGCTTAGGGAGATGTTGGAGATGATGTAAGCAACTGACCTCTGCTTACACTGGAACATCACCAGTCAGGAGAGCCCAGCCTGGCCTGGTCAGGGCAACTGCTTTCCCAGAGCATTTTTCCCAGAGATGGCACAAGAGCACAACATCCACACAGCAATTCTAGACTCCAGTGTCTCCTGAATAGCCCAACCCAAAATAGTGTTTTAGATGAAGTGTCAGTAATGGTTTACCTCTCCCCCTTCAGCCGTGACATGCAGCAAACATGCCGGGCTGTCTCATGGCTTTCTAAGTTTAGGGAGTGTTCGTTCCTGCAATAGTCTGTCAGTCAATAATCTGACTTTTCCATCACAAGGAGTGAAGATTGCAGACTACATTGAAAAATTATGTTACTGTGTTTGTGCATGTCTTACTTCTAGGCTTATGAATTATCTGTCAGTCAATAATGTGAGTTTTCCATCACAAGTGCAGTGAAAAGGTCTGCTGCCCTCTGTTTCTGACCTTCTGAAGCATTGATAGGGCAGAGGGCTGCCTGGTGGATCTCTCTGGGACGCCATCTCCTCTCAAGCTCCAGCTGGTGCATCTCGATACTAATGCAATTTGGTTTTCCCTCCTGGAGAGAGAGAGGATGGCCCCACCAGCATGGATCATGTGTGTTACTAGGGATACTAGTGATGCCGGCCTGCTGAATCAGCTGGTCCATTCATTGAATGTTCATCAACACCACCACCACCACCACCACCACCACCACCACCACTACTACTACTACCCCCCAGTCGTCGTACAGGCAGTCTTGGGCTTTCCCAGCAAACACAGGATGCCATTTAGACTACCTCTGGTTTCCATGGTAGTCTCGCTCAGTTAGATTACCTGACGGTGATTCAAATTACTGCCGTTCTCAGGACCTGCCTGTTCCGTATTGAGGCAGTAACTGCGACATAGACATAACACGATTTGGTTTTTGAATTTGTTTTGTTCTTAAACCAGACCTGTTGTGTCTCATGGCGACAAAATATATTCTGACCTAGAAAACCTGTGTATTTAACCTTCTTATCAACCTTCATATACTTGAGACAAACTGATTTACCAAAGAGCACATGTGCATTTTATAAAGGGGAGTGTTTTGTTTTCTTCCATAGAAAAATTGTTAATGTTACTAGTCCATTTTGGTGATGAATGGTATAAGGTCCCCCACCACCGCCCATCTTTCTCCTTAATGTCAATACAACCAGTTATTCGCCCTTGACAGCTGAATCTCTCCCAGGCTTAGTTGTGGCATAGGCACGACATCTGGAAAAAGCAGCTTCGCAGGAGGCTCTCATCACCCCATCCAGTCTCGCTTATTCAGACACACATGTGGGAAAAGCCAGCAGAGGAAAAGTCTTGTGACTGAAATCACACTGATAAATGGGACAGATAGACAGTCGAAGCAAAGCCATGTTTTGAGGCGTAATGTTTTTTTTTTTCCTTAAGCAGCGAAGGGGAAGAATCCTTCTCACCACATCAGCTACGTGGTTTGTTGCACTCGTGGCTTGTGGAGTGTCAGCTTTCACTAGTTCTGCTGTGTTTGTGCAAATGTCAGGGGGGTTTGCAAGCTGCCTGTGTTTGAGTGGGTGGTGCGCTTTAGCTCTAATTGTCTCAACCTCTCTCTCTCTCTCTCTCTCTCTCTCTCTCTTTCTCTCTCTCTCTCTCTCTCTCTCTCTCTCTCTCTCTCTCTCTCTCCCTCTCTCTCTGCCGGTAGGTAATGCTCAAAAGGGTGGGGTACACAAGAAAGGGCTTTGGGGCCAAAACAAGACAACTGGAGTCCGTTTTTTGTTTTTTTGGTGGGGGGCGTCCACACAGCAGATGTGGAAAAAGTAGGGCAAACAGGGAAAAAAGGCAGAGGGAAAAAGGGAGTGAGGGCTGGGTAGTGGGGGGAAAGGAAGCAGGCCTTGTTGCTTCACATGTTCGAGTTTAGCCAACATATGGGCAAGATAGGCTGCGTGCACTAGCACAGAGCTGGCCCCAGAACCTCTGCAAACAAAAGCAGCCTTATATTTCAAGGCTCGGCATCACCATATGGCATCAATAAAGAGGGCCGAGAGAAAAGTCCAAGTTCTGATGCTGGATAACGAGAAGCTGTGTTTCAGGATGTTTGTGTTAATTAAAGCAGCAAAACCTGACATTATTGCAATCCCGTTTCCAAATGTTAGATTCGAGTACAGTACGGTAATTTACCAGCTGGGGTAATTTACCAGATAGCTGACATCAAACAGCTACTTCAGAACAGAATACTTTAATGGAAGCAACACATTGAAGAAGGGCGTAAACACTGTAAGAATCATGTGAAAGAGTACTGTCAGCTGAAGTCATTCAGAAACCTCTCCTGAATCTATTTTTACTGTGTGTGAGGAAGTAAACATGCACTTCCCATTCTTGTGGCGTTGGTGATATTTGTGTGTTCCTGTGTGTGGAGTGTGTGGGAGCTCTTCGACACAGACAGCAGAGCAGGCACACGCCTCTGCACGCGTCGGGCCTTGCCCAAGGAGGGCTGCAGGATTAAGGCAGCGCTAAGTGAACGCACTTCATACTGCTCATTATGCAGAGGTCAGGGCTCGTTTTCAGAGACACAGAATGCTTTGCAGTCTCAAAGGAGCAGAGAGGATAAACCTCCATTAAAGAACTGTCTCCCTCTTCCCACGTTTTTATTTCTCCACGTTCTTCTTTTGCTTTATCTCGAGCAAACATTCATGTTTAACTACAACGCTCTCATTTATTCTATCATCAGCAATCACAAATATAGTAGCACTGTAATAAAGGAATGTTTCTGGGATGGTGATGTGGACCAATATTGTTCTGAAAAAGATGTGTCAACAGACAATAAAAGTATCTATCTGCAGACTGTGCAGAGTACGGTTTTATATTTGGTGTCTTTGTGTTGTGTTGTGTTTCGGTGCTGCTGACAGCTGCATTTTGTAATCCTTCATCTTCGTCTTCATCTTTTCCCCTGGCAGAATTCTATGAACCTCCCACCAGACAAAGCCCGACTCCTGCGGCAGTACGACAACGAGAAGAAATGGGAACTGATCTGCGATCAAGTGAGTAGCATTCTTCTCTGCAGACAACAAAGGAGGTGATGTTGAAGCCTGACTGGCCCACCACAGTCACAGGACATTTTCAAACTCACCCACCTGTCTGCTCCACATTGTGGGCGTAAGCCCCATGGGCACAAAAGAGGCAGTTAAGAAACACACAGAGTTAGCGGTCTGTTTATATCTCAGACCCACTTATATAGTACACCGATCTTGTGTAACTTTTGTAACTTTCTTCTGCCCGCTAGCCAGAAAGAAGTCGTTACGTAGCAACTAGCCTGGCCTAAGAAAACACACAGAGTTAGCGGTCTGTTTATATCTCAGACCCGCTTATATAGTACACCGATCTTGTGTAACTTTTGTAACTTTCTTCTGCCCGCTAGCCAGAAAGAAGTCGTTACGTAGCAACTAGCCTGGCCTAAGAAAACACACAGAGTTAGCGGTCTGTTTGCATTACATTATTACATTACATTACATTACACTTACCAGACACTTTTATCCAAAACGACTTACAAAAGGAGGACATAATAAGCTAACAGATGTGTAGAGAAACACAGAGTAAACAGACTACACACATAAACACGAGGAGATACATGTGCCTTAGCTAAGTTTCCCAGGGCAGGGATACTTCCGACACACACACCTCCTACACACTCATACAAGCACAGGGAGATGGCACGGGGTAGGGCTGCTCAATTAATTGAATTCTAATCGTGATAACGATTTCAGGGCCAAACGATCTCAAAACAAATAAAATCGAGGGCAACAATGTTTTTGTCCTAATTATTTTCTACTGTTTCTACTGTACATTACATGTATACATAGTTACTGAGGAAAACAAAATAATCGTTTGAATAATCGTGATTTCAGTTTTGGCCCAAATAATCGTGATTCAGATTTTTTCCGTAATCGAGCAGCCTTAGCACGGGGAGATGTCTATGTCTTAGAACCGCTTATATAGTACACCGATCTTGTGTAACTTACGTAACTTTCTCCTGCACACTACCCAGAAACAAGGTAGTTACACAGCAACTAGCCTGGGATGCGTTTCCCAACACCATAGTTGCTAACCAGTTAGCAACTTAGTTGGTTGGCAATGGGAAATTGCATTGCAACCAACAAAGTAGCTAACTTAGTTAGCAACTACGGTTTTGGGAAACGGACCCCTGGCCTGCCCTGGCCAGTATAACCAGAGAGTGTTGAGGGAGGAATCTAAGATCTTTGGTATAACTCTAACTCTGTTCCTTTAGTGTAAACAGTGCTCTGTTGTAGGACTGCATTGAAAAATAATGTTACTGTGTTTGTGCACAAACTGTGTTTTTGCCTAAAAAGTACTTGTCATGTCAAATGACACATAATTCACTTGTAAAAAATGTCAGTAGTAGTGGATGTATTGGAGGGGTTATTGGTTATTAATGACGCATTCATATCAGACTGCTTCGATGTAATCACTTTGTTGGCCCATGTGGCCTTCAGGTCTAGTATTATGTCACTGTCATTGATATGAAGCTTATTCAGTACTTCTAAAAATGGTTACACTGATCTTGATATCAAGTATGATGAAGCATCAAGTCCTCATGACAAAGTATCAGCACATTGTGTCTCATCTTGCTCATGTAACACATTAAAAAATAGAAAATGGCCAGTTGTATATAAAGAGTTGAGACATCGATTCAGCAGCAGCCCAGATCTACATTAATAATGTTGAATAACGGTCCCTGTGTGCATTTGAAAACAAACAAAAAAATAAAGCCTGTAGTTCCCCTGCCAGGCTTCTACTCTGTTTTTCAGGAGGAAAGCTCTGGAACTGGATGTTCAAGTCAAAAATGCAGTTCCCCAGCTAAGTAGAATAAGCCATTACATAACATTATAGATGGAGCTAAGGTTTTCTAGATTGATTTTTCTAATGCTGTGTTATTTCAGAAAAGGCTGTTTGGACTGTCTGGACTAAAGTGTAAAAACAGACTGTTCTTCAAATGAAAGATAGTCACCATTAGTTGCCTTCTAACCAAACCACCTCTTTAAAGCAGGTCTCTTAAAGTAATTCACAGAGTGTTATTCAGCTGTTCTAATACAAGTGAGACCTGTAAGATTTTGTTACTATTTCATCTGAAAGTCTAAATTGTTCTATATTATTTTGAGGTAATTGGTTTCTCTCTAGATTCTGACTATATCTGTGGGGTGAAGAGAGTGTAAGCTGCAGTGTTTGTGTCATATTACCCCCACCATGATATTCTCTTTGTAACCATAGAAACACTGCTGTGGGTAAGTGAGGGTGAGGGTAGGATTGACGGGTAATCTAAGTCCAAGTGCAGTTATCAGTCTCACATCAAAAGTCAATGTTAATAAATAGGATATCTTCTGAAACAACAGGCTAGTTATATCCTTTAGTATTGTTGATCGGAGAAAACAATTTGGAAGAAGGAGTGGGCCGTGTTCTGTATTGTGGTGGGTGGAACCCACCAGTGTCTGAGAGAAGATATAAATAATGTCATCATTGTCATGTATTTCCTGGTCATAATTGTCCCCTTCCTCAAGAGAGACAAAGCATTTACAGGGTGGGGTTGGACAGCAACACAACAGATTTCTCTCTCTTTCTCTGTCTTTCTGTCACACACACAGTCACACACAAACATACACACATGCACACACACACACACACACACACACACACACACACACACACACACACACACACACACACACACACACACACACAATCACACACACACAATCACACACAAACACACCAACTCTCCTTGGGGCAGGGGGATTTTCTCTGGGCTTCACACATCCTAATTGCCAGCGTCATTTTCTCCACTTTCCAACTTCTTTATCCGCCAACTATGTAGAATCCTCACATCCTCTCTCTCTCTCTCTCCCTCTCGCTCCCTCTCTCTCTCTCTATCTCTCTCTTGTTCTTTCTCTCTTTCTCTCTCTCTCTCTCTCTCTCTCTCTCTCTCTCTCTCTCTCTTTCAATAAGATGTTACATTCCAGCAGCAGTCCACCCACCTACCCCCCTCCCACCAACTTTACACCCCTAACCACCCACTGCTGCAGTTTCCTTCATACTCAGACTACTCCGAGCACATAGGTGGCAAGAACCTTAGCCGCCACCTTGGCCATCACATATGAGACCGACCCTTTGGCCTACTTCTATCTTCTTAAGACCACCAGCACCTCAGGTCACTTTCGATATGAATAACACATGTCGGTCGTCTGTAGCTGATCAGGCCCCTACCCCCACACCTCAAGCCTCATTCACCCACCCACCCCCACCCATACACACACACACACACACACACATGCACACACACACACAGCCGTGCCTTGGTGTATTTTCATGGGAACAGGCCCAGTCTTCCTGAAGCCGTTGTCTTTCCTGTTATTGTCACACACACCGCCACTGATAGCCATGGGGACTGAGTTAAGTTCCGTTAGCGCCCGCCCGCACACATGCATGCATACAAAGACACCCACACACACACATATATGCACACGCATGCACGCACACACTCTCTTCCGTTAAAAAAAGTTGCGTATCACCACATAATGCTGTTATACCAGAAGCTAGAAACTGCAAGTTTCTGTTAGTGTGTGTGCATCTGTGCATGTGTGTGCATGTGTGTGTGTGTGTGTGTGTGTGTGTGTGTGTCTGTGTGTGTGTGTGTGTGTGTGTGTGTGTGTGTGTGTGTGTGTGTGTTTTCAGCTTCTCCTGGCAACACAGCACAATCTCAGTCTCACTTAATCTCTTTTCCTCTCCGCATTTGGAGCAACATGTGGGGACTGACCTAAAATCAGACGGCCCAGTTGGTCAGTGCCACAGTTCATTTCCTGGGTAGTGGAGCGAGACCCCAGCGCGCACACAAGACAAATCTACCCGGGGCCAAGCACACACCCCCTGACCTCACACACACGCTGTCAGGCTCAAAAAGTTCCCCGTTTGCAAATAAAACATGCACACCACCCACCACTCTTTAACTTAAACTACCAAACTGTCTTGTTATTCCATATTCCTCCACATTTTCTAGCCTGTCCTTGAATATCGTACTGCTGTATGTGAGTGTTCGATGGATTTAAACCATTTGTCAGATCTGTATAACTGTACACTCTTCAGCTCTGAAAGCCTTTTGTGCTGTTCGCAGCACAGACCGAACCGCCAGCCACAGTTTGACTTTCTGGGTCACTGTCATCATTCATAGGCAGAGAGCCCTTCAAAAGCTGTGCAAGACTGACGACCACGACGCCACTATTTCATTTTATTTAAGAGGGTCGCAGAATGTCAACAATAAGTGCTCGTTGTGGAAACTCTTCTCACTACTCCCTAGCCTGGTAAAGTAGCCTCTCGTACTACACTTCATTTCGTACAGAGGGTCTGGCTGTGCTGCACTGAGAAATGTTTTCTTCCTGGAGGTGTAGACTCTGCTGAAGTTTAAAACAAGTGGCTCTACCTTTACCCAATCACTAACGTCTAGTCGTGACATAAATTAGCCTGGCTATACGTAAGCCTGCTTATGCACTACAATTTAAATGTAGCACACAACGTTAACGTCATTGCTCATGAACACTCCCTCTGTTCGCTGATTGGTCAGGCAAAATTCTGCCTGAGACAACCATGTTGAGGAGCTGGTTTACCAGACTTAACTATTCCCACCCAGCCTCTGCAGTGGCAGACCGTAGTGATCAAGCTCTTTCTACCTCAAGCTGCTCCACTGCTGTGCTGTGACTGTGAGGAGAGCATCCTGTGATGTTAAAGGCTGGTACCACAGACCTGCTGGGGATTCCGTCTGATGGTGCTATTACGCCTGCTGCTGCTGTTTTCTGTGGAAGAAGTGCAGTAATGGTCAATAACGCAGACAAGACCATTTGGCTTGTAAAAAAAAGCTAATGAGCACTTAGTGCTATGGTACGTTATATGGACCCTCTTAATAGCAGGCAATTAGCTGAGGGGAGAGGAAGGGGGAACGTGCTCAGTATCTGATGGGTGTTTTTTTTCATCCCCCAAAGCTATCTCTGACTCGTACTTCTTTTTTTCTTTGTCTCTCTTCTCGTTCTCAGGAGCGTTTTCAAGTGAAGAATCCACCGCACACGTACATTCAGAAGGTCAAGAGCTATCTGGATCCGGCTGTCACCAGGAAGGTAAGCGCTCCTCATTGTTGCTGCGTCCCATGGGCTCTTCCTTCTGTTGCACACATACATGCATACACGCACCACAGATACACACACACACACACACACACACACACACACACACACACACACACACACACACACACATACATGCATACACACACCACACAGATACACACACACACACACACACATACACACACACACACACACACACACACACATCCACACACGCACATCACACACACCACGTACACCCCACATCACACACACCACACGCTCACTCATGACACTCACACACATGCTGTCAGGGCAGCAGGGCAGGATGTCCCCTCTGCAGGGCGAAAAAGAAAAGCCCCAGTAACCCCCATGTTTGAGAAACCCCCCCACAACCGCCTGGAGCAGGGCCCAACAACATCAAAGATGCAACATAACCATGTGACCATGTGTTATCAGCAGGCTCTGACAATGAAGGTCAGCCCTGGTCTCAGTGGTGGGGTGGGGTGGGGTGGGGGGGATGGACACTGAGCAGTCATCCCCCAACGCTGGGTGCCATGATGGAGCCCCGACTGACTGCTGTAGGGGGTAACAGTTCTTGAAGGCAAACATGTTAACAAAGAACCCCCCTTGCTATCCACACATAGGAGGAAGCATTGGCTCAGGATGATTCTATTACACATATTGGGCATTAGACTTTCCAAAAAAGTGACATGACTACAGCAACCTCGCCGCCACCCCTCCCACGCGCGCACACACAGACACACACACGGCTGCGTTTGATGTGCCGACGTGACATCTCTCTCACCGCCAACCCCTCGCTGCTTCCGCTGGAGGTGACCAGCAGATATCCCAGCATGCCTTTTTATATTATTAATCTTCCGGCTCTCTCTCTCTCCGGCACCTGATCCATTTTTAACGCAGGGAAAGCTCCCCTGCTTGTTTTCGCCGCTTGTGAGGCGAAAGCAGAAAACAAAAGAGTAAGGAAATCAGTCAGGAAGATGCCGGGGTAACCGTCTTAAAAATAGTTCTCAGCAGAGGCGCTTTCCTTTTGATTGAAAGAGCGGATGAAACGGGGGGAAAAAAGCGGCAAAGAGCAGAGTACTTCCATGTGTGTCCAGACGTTATGAAAGACAGAGCAGAAGAGAAGAGAAGAGAAGACAAGACAAGAGAGGAGAAGAGAGGAGAAGAGAAGAGAAAAAAAGAGAAGAGAAAAGAAGAGAAGAGAGGAGAAGAGAATAGAAGAGAGGAGAAGAGAATAGAAGAGAGGAGAAGAGAAGAGCGGGAGTAGGCCAGAAGTGGGGGGGGGAGAAGCAGAAGTAGGGAGAGGGGGGCACTGCATTAAAGACGTGACACGCACATTGTTGTCAGATGTTAGAGGAGGGACGAGGGAGGCCGAGGGAAAGTGAGAAGTGGAGAAAGCGAGAGGGGGCAAAGGAAGGGAGGCGAGACAAAGAGAAAGGGGGCGGTTTTCGCCAAGGGGGGTGGGAGTGGGGGGCTGGTTGCGGTGGTGTGTGTGTGTGTGTGAGGGGGGCGGGTGTCCCGGGGTCCAGACACACAGAGCAGCCAGGTCTTCGCTGCCGGGGTGTAAACACTTAACACGGCCACGGCTGAAGGATTTATTGCAGGCTGGAGGCGCTCCTCCCTTTGTTTGTCCAGCAAGATGATCCTCCGCCATGCTTATTGAAAACGCTTGTCATGCGATGGGTATCGGCGCGGCTGAGATTTTCTTTTGACGGGGTCTTTCTTTTTTGGGGAGAAGCAGTTGGGATTGGTACAAGGTTAGACTCTCCTCCTTTTTATTTTCTCTGGCGGGGTCGGCAAAAGGGTTATGTGCCGCCCGCCCGCACGACCCGACCCGATCCATGGCCCATTTGAAAAGTGGGCCTGTGAGAAACCTTCGAAAATGCAGGAGGGGGAGAACCTCACGCCTCCAGGGGAACAGCACACTCCGACAATAGCCTCCGTGTCCCTCACTGAGGCCTGCAGCCCAATCGCCACACCGCCCACCCCAACCGTCCGCCCAACAGCCCAACCACCCGCCTGCCTGCGCCCAGAAGGGAACCAAGGAGATGGGGAGGAGGGGAGAGTGGGGGGGGGGGTGCAGTGAGAAAGAACCCGAGAGTGAGAGATAGGGAGCAAGAGAGTGGGGGGAAAAAGAGAGGGAGTGAGAAAGAGAGGGAGAGAGAGACAGAGAGAGGCAGAGAGAGAGAGGCAGAGAGAGAGAGAGAGAGAGAGGCAGAGACAGAGAGAGAAAGAGAGGCAGAGAGAGAGAGAGAGGCAGAGAGACAGAGGCAGAGAGAAAGAGAGATAGAGAGAGAGAGGCAGAGGCAGAGAGAGAGAGAAAGAGAGAGAGAGGCAGATAGAGAGAGAGAGAGGGGCAGAGAGAGAGAGAGAGAGAGTTATGGTTTTACATTCCTGCTCAGCCCCCCCCTTTCTTCAGACAGGAACAATTGGCACTTTGTGCGGGCCAGGGCGAGAGTGGTGGAGGTCGCTGCCTGTGCTTTACATACGCTGGGCTACGCATTCCGGCCCGGCAGCCGTGGAGGAAAGGATCCATTCCAGAAAGTTCAGAAGAATGTCTCAGCCATTGATTTGTTTCCAGGATGACCCCTCTGGAGAGCTTGTGCTTCTCTCTCTCTCTCTTTTTCTCTCCCTCTCTCTCTTTCTCTCTCTCTCTCTCTCTCTTTCACACACACACAGGGTCTGTCTGTCTGTCTGTATCTCTCTCGCTCTTTGTCTCTCTCTCTCTTTCACTCTTTCTCTCTTCTGCAGCTGGTAGTACTTAATGTAGAGTGAGGGGGAGACTGCACAAAATACACACACACACACATCCACAAACACACACAGGCACACACATACAGGCACACACACACATACAGTATACACACACATACACACACACACACACACACACACACACAAAAGGGCTCCGCCCCATTGAAAACTCTGCTTCTCATCCACACATGTGCCAAACACACCCACGTTGGGAACAGCTAGTCTTTTTCTCGCTTCTCTCTCTCTCTCTCTCTCTCTCTCTCTCTCTCTCTCTCTCTCTCTCTCTCACTCACACTCTCTCTCCCCTCTTTCTCACACACACACACACTCTTTCTCTCTCTCTCTCTCTCTCTCTCTCTCTCACTCACTCTCTCTCTCTCCCCTCTTTCTCACACACACACTCTTTCTCTCTCTCTCTATGTCTCTCTCACAATCTTTCTCTCTTTCTCACTCTCTCGTTTTCTTCC
>CM050213.1:9842500-9850000 GCA_027475355.1 Coilia nasus
CAAATGACATTAATAACCGCAATAGGCATACAGCCTCATTGCTTTATAAGTCTTTTAGCTAATGTAATCGTATTCTGAGGGACTGTAATTGGGATTAATCTAGTCAGAGCTGTAGTGAGTAGTAATAGCTTCCTATACGTTCATCAGTGATGTTTAGAAGCACAGCTTCCGGCTCCCAGCCGCAGTAGTCACTCTCTTCGCCCAGGTTTGTGCTTTCTGTAAGGCTGCAGTGTAAATCTCGGCCACTGGAAACACCACCATGCCTCACCACACAAAGCTGGTGCATCATTATGGTAATCCTGCTCTGCGGGTGTAATCATAGCCTAATCACCGGCCGATGAGAACCTCCTGCTCGTGGGCAGATGCAGTGTTGGCAGAGCCGCTGAAAAAAGCAAACACCAGACAGAGAGATGCTGACTGACTGACTGATTCCCTCCCTACTGACGAATATGGAGTAGTCAAAGGAACTAAGTTGTAAGCAACTGGACTTCTTCTTGGAGCCTGAAGACATTTCACCTTTCATGCAAAAGGCTTCTTCAGTTCTTCAGATAGGTGAATGAGAATCTACACAAACATGAATATGGAGTAGTTTCCAACAGCCCTTTGTCGAGCTGTTTCCTCATTTTTATTTCATTTTTTCGATTTCATTTTTAAATTTTATTTTCTGTTATGTTTTTTATTAAAAAAAGAAAAGAAAAGACAGGTTTATGATGAGTCTATTTCCACTCCCTGCTCCAATCAAAGGCAACAAAGGGTTCATTTTTGCTGGCCTACATATGCACTGGTGAGGACGGTGAGGGGGAGCTTTTTGATCAGCGTGGCTGCGGGCTGCAGAGATGTGCAGCACAGCCCGACTGAACTCCACTCAACTCGGCACGGCAGCGCGGCGCGGTTCTTTGTTGTGCGCGGGAGCTGCCGTATCGTCAGGCCTTTTTGAAGTGTCGTGCCAGCTCATCACAATTCTCACAATTGCATGATGGGAAGAGAAAATGTCTCTGAGTGTTTTTTCTGCACACGCTCAGTGCAGCTCAGGCAGTAGTGCTTGTTTGAGGATCTGAAAATATTCAACTGCTATTCCATCTTATGTTTAGTGTACATGCTCAACAAAGCTTGCTTATGCACAACTGTCCACTGTTTGCTTATTTTCATGCAGCTTCAATTTAATTTAGTTCAACGTATTTGTATTTAAAGTACATTATCACCATGGACATGGTCTGAGAACACTGTACAGAATGGCAGCCTCATAGGTTGTGCAATCAAATGCAGTGTATGTAAGCATTAGAAGTTCCCAGTTATCATGAAACATTAGGATAAGTTTAAAAAATGTCAGACTGAAAATAAATGGAAGTGTAAAATATTAAATAAAGGTATTGTACAGAGTACAAGTGGAGTAAAACCAAGTAATAAAAGGAAGCAGGCCTTTCCTATTCCAAAGCATGTAGTGATTAATGGTGTGCTTCTTCCCTCACAGGTGGGTGCGAGAGTTCCTCAATGAAGAGAATAAAGGGCTGGACGTTCTGGTGGACTATCTGGCTTTTGCACAGTACGCCGTCACGTAAGTCACTGTCCCCGTCTATACGCCTATACATCTCGATGACAACGTGCACAATGGGGTCTTTTCTGGTGCCTACTCGGCAATGCATGCACCCAGCTAAGCTCAGCTCAGCTCAGCTCAGTGCGACCCCCACGCTTGGAGATGTCGAGTCACTCCTGGAGCTGCGCTGGAATTTCCAGGAGCGTTCATGCTACACGCTGCTATTCATAGATGGCCTGATCCAAGTCACAAGATCCCCATTGAGGACCTAGAGTCATTATTCTCTCCCTCTATCTCTCTCTCTTTCTCTCTCTCTCTCTCTCTCTCTCTCTCTGTCTCTCTCTCTCTCTGTCTCTCTCTCTCTCTGTCTGTCTCTCTCTCTCTGTCTGTCTCTCTCTGTCTGTCTGTCTCTTTCTCTCTCTCCCTCTCTGTCTCTCTCTCTCTCTGTCTGTCTATCTCTCTCTCTCCCTCTCTCTCTCTATCTATCTCTGTCTGTCTCTCTGTCTCTGTGGGCTGTCCCCCCTACTGCCCCCGCGGCTCACACTGTTATTTACAGGCTAACCATGTTTTTTTATTGGTGTGTGGACACTTTAAGAGGTGGCTGCGTGAAGGAATGTTTGCCTCTTGTGCACATTGTTGCGTGCGCATCAGCAACCTGCCTTCCCCACTTAAGGAGCACTGTAGCACGAAGGCAGTAAAACACAGCCCGCGCCATCTGGTGCTCCGGCGCACTCACGCTGGCCCACGGGTTTTACAGGGGAGTGCGTCCCACACGCATGGTGGAAAGCCGAGAGGTTGTAAACCCCAACTACACAGAGTAAAAGTCTTGCCATACATTGGTTGTAGCTGGGCACGTACACACAGCCCCATGTCACCAATTGCCTACTTGTGCCTTGCTGAAGAGTTGTGCCAATTGAATCAGATGGTTTAGGAACCATATTTAGAACAAATTATGTGGTATGGCCTTTCACCCTTTGAAGCAGGATTTCCCTAGTCAGTTTAGCTGCGCTGTACCTCTGCTCAGTATTGTATTTTGCTACAGTACTGTGTCAGGCTAACTCTGCTAAGACTCCAGCTTGCCCCCTTTTAACAAACAAAAAAAGGGCTATGTTGTTCTTTGTTTTAAAAGGAAATAAATGTATGCCTGTGGGATGAAGCCAGACTTTTTAGACAAAGTGAAAGAAAGTAAAATAGTCTGGTCCACTGGGCTGTGATTTCCCATTACGGGTCAGCATCCACTTACAGCATACAGTGTACAGGTCCACTTACAGTATACAGCCATGCAGCATAAGTGTGGCTTCACTTTGCTTGGTTTCTCATGCCCTCCCTCTGCCACTGGTTCTGTGCTGTAGGTTTGACGCCGAAGCCCTGGAGAACGGCACCGACGGCACGGCCGACAAGTCCAAGGCCTGGAGCCGCTCCATCGAGGACCTGCACGGCAACAACCTGCCCTCCCCCCTCACCGGCAACAGCATATCCAGAGCCGGGAGACACTCCACACTGAGGTAACACACACACACACACACACACACACACACACACACACACACATATGCACAGGCAGGCAAACACACACTCACCCAAACACGCACTCACACAAACACACACACCCACACACACATGCACAGGCAGGCAAACACACACTCACACAAACACACACACCCACACACACGCACAGGCAGGCAAACGCACTTACACAAACACACGCATACACTCACAGGCAGACAAACACCCGTGCGTGCACTCGCACTCACACACACACACACACACACACACGCACACACAGACACTAACATGTACAAACACCAACCATCCATGCAGTAAGATTTAGTGATATGTTACAAGGTAAAAACGATACCATTTCTGAATTCTGTGTCAGTGTAATACAAACAGCAATACAGTCTTCACAGCCCCCACTATGAAGTCAGATCAGCTAGTGCATAAAGGACTGTGTTCATCTTGGCCCTCTACTCAGACATAGTTAGCTCCCTCCATAAACAGTCAGACACATATTGATCATACTGAGGCACAACGCGGTACGCGCTTTCTCTCTCTGTCTTAAGATTAATGTCAGATGTGATGGGTCGCCCAGTGATATTGATGGGGCTTGTCGGGCATGCTAATCACTATTGATTGCAGCTCATGTCGGCCATTAGGGACGGATTGAGTGGGGTGTTGGTGGGGTGGTGTTGGGTGGGGGGGGGTCGAGAGGACCCCGTACCATGAGCAGACCATGCTGGAGTGGACTTGCCTGTGGGCGGCTGTCCCACCCACCCCCACCCCTCGCCCTCCCCAGGGGGGCAGCTTGGCTTGTGCCGCATGTGATCTGTGAAAAGCCCCTTTGTGCAGTCATGAGGCCTTTAAGACTTTAAATGGCTTAAGACATGTTAAAGGGAGCAGAGCAGAGCAGAGACAAGGGGACCAGTCCAGGAAGTGATGCAGTGTGTGTGCGTGTGCGTGCGTGTGTGTGCGTGTGTGGGGCTGACTGTGCGGGTCACCAGGGTGAGTGATCCACATGGGCCTCCTGAGTCTCTGACTCACCGACGGGGTGTCAGTGTCGCGGGGCGAGACGCGTGGTTTGTGGCCCATCACCTCCGCCACCATGACCACCACCAACATGACACTATGGGACAGAGAGAGACAGCTATGCACAGGGGAGCCATAGCAGTGGAATTCCCCCTCTTCCACTTCACTGCTGCCATATCTCCCACTCCATCTCCTCTGGGGCCACAGCAAACGGCCTGATGGCATTCTGTGATAGCCACATTCTGCTCTGTGTGATGACACCGGCTGACATGACGGCACAGGCAGCTGGTTTAAACAGTCTCTGCTCTCTCTCTCTCACACACACACAGACACACATGCACATACACACACACGCACACAAACACACATACGCACACACGCACACACACACACACACACACAAAAACACACATGCCTGCATGTGTGCTAGTGTTTGAAACACCCGCCCAGACCTTATCTATTTATACACAGACTTTTACTGGGTTGTGTAAGGGCATGAGGACCTATAAGGACATAAGGAAGTTTATTGTCACTGTAGTCGTTCCCTACAACATTATCCAGTTTGACACCTCATAAAGTGGCAACACAAGATTAGAACTACACACCAAACACAACAGAGAGCAACTACACATCTCGTTGTAAAACAATAAACAGCCCGTATATGACTATGGACATTGTCACGTTATATATATAGGTATCACACCTTCCTGATATCGCGTGCTTGATAAGGTGTTCCTATCCTTCTGGACACAGGCAAAAAGCACATTTTCAATTTCAAAAATCAACATTTTATTTAATTGTAATATTAATAAACAATATCTTAGATGTGATTTACACCATTCGTGATGCAAAGTTCCACAAACTCATATTTAAACTGATATGTTATTGCTCAGTCTATAGTATATTGCTGTATGCTATTGTCTCATTATAAGTATGTGGATGTCGATGAGGGTCTCTGGGTTCACTAGGTTCTCTTACTTCCTGGTGGCTTTGTCGAATGTGGGTCATTACATATGGATTTAAGGTCACGTTCATGGTGAAGAAAACCTAATACACAAATCTCAGCCAATTATGCGTCTGCATGATCCTTCAGGGTGTTTAAAAGAAGCTTTACATAGGAAAGCCAGGCTGTAGGTTTGTTCCTGGTGCATTCTTCACCTGATGTAGGCTAATCGCGTGGTGCATGTGCTGTGGATTACTGACTAACTCTTTAGTGATTTAAAAATAGCTCTTTAAAAGAAGTTTGTTTTCTCTGTGTGGTTTGTGTGCATGTGTGTTTGTGTGTCAGTAAGTCTCACCGTGTCTCTTTTTCTTGTGTGTTCTGTCCCTTCATGCTTTCGCCAGTTGCCTTCTGTGTGCTCCCGTCTTCGGCAGCAGGCAGGTCCACTGATGCTTTCTAGCACTGCCACACAAATCCCTACCAACACACACACAGACGTGCACACACACACACACACACACACACACACACACACACAGAAACACGTGCATGCACACACGCACACATGCTTGCACGCATGCACATGTACATACACATACAGACACACATACAGACACAGACCGACACACACACACACAGATATGCACACACACAGAGAAACACGTGCACGCACACACACACACACATGCTTGCATGCATGTACGCAAGCTTACATACACATACAGACACACATACAGACACAGACTGACACACACACAGACGTACACACACACACACACACACGCAAACACGTGCACGCACACACACACACATGCTTGCACGCTTGTACGCATGCACGTGCGTGTACATACACATACAGACACACATACAGACACTAACCGACACACACACACATGGATACACACATATATATATGCACACACACACTCTTGTTTGTCTGTCCCCAACCCCCTCATCCCCTTCCCTGTCCCCCGTCTCTTCCCTGCACATGATGTGTGTAGCGGCTGTGTGTCAGGAAGCTGACTCCAGTCGGAATTGGTGCCGCTTTCTGTCGTGCTTTCTGTAGGAATTGAATTTTCCCTGCTTAATGCATGTGTATGTGTGTGTCTGTTTGTGGAGGGTGTGCGTGCATGTGTGTGTGTGTGCGTGTGTGCGTGCGTGACTGCAAGGAAGTAAGTGAGTGTGTTGGTGTGTGTTTCTGTGTGCGTGTGTCTGTGTGTGGGTGTATGCATGCGTGTGTGTGGGTGTGTGCGGGCACGCTTGTGTGTGTGTGTGTGTGCATGCTTGTGTGTATGTGTGTGCATGCACTGGCTGTTTACTGCTCTCATGTGACCCATCCCCAGAGCGCTCTCCATATGATGATCTGAGGGAAGCTGCCGCCTCTCCATATGATCAGAGCCGCATCAGTCGCCTCGTCACAGTTAAATGCCACCGCTGTTTACTGGCCATGCCTGAACTAATACCCATGGCTGAGCTCTCACGCATTTGGGAAGAGCTTTCTATTCTTAGTTATTCAAACTGGCAAAAAGGTCTCAGTGTGTGCTTTCTGTGTGAAGCACATATATTGCTGCTTTTGCCTCCTTGTCTGCCTTGTCCTTCTCCCACCATCATTACGTAGACCATGTCCAAAATGTTCACTTGTTCACTAAATAGCGTGCAGTATATAGTGTACAGGATGTGTGTTACATGGTTTGGTTCCCTACAAAGTGCATTATATAGTGAGCAAGTGAATATTTTGGAATCCATCCATAGTGTTTTAGTGTTGTCAGTCATTAGCCACATTTTGCTGTTTTTCCCCAATGTGTGTTATATGTCTCTCTCACACTGCGCCTAACACTAAAGGACTTCCAGCTCTGCAAAATGCCCACAGTGTTCCCAGAGACAAGGGTATGTCTGCTGCTTCTGTGTCCTGCTAGAATTGATAGAATGCTGCTCCAGCCTGTATTGTTTCTTTCTGTGCCAATTGTTTTTTTAGTTCATGCTAATTGAGTAGAGGTGGAGTTGTGACACGTGACAAAATTGCAGCTGACTATTGAAAACAGAAGAAGAGAAAAACATAGCTGTAGGTTTGACTAGGAGGGCTCCTATTAGGCAAGAGACCTGTCAAAGCAGGTTTGGCATTCCAGTATCTACCTGGGGCAGAAAACCCACAGCACGTTGGCCTCGTAAAGACTCCTGACATCCTGTGGTGAGGCAACTTCTCGCAAATCAAACACACCATGAGCAAGCACAGACACAGCACATGAGCCACACTATAAACACTGGCGCAAGTGCTTTAAGGAGAGGAAAAGAGAGGAGAGAAAAGCACAGGAGAAGAGAGAGGAGAAGAGAAGATGGCATTTAAAGCCATTTATTGTCACTGGGCTGTCATAGTCATGTGAGGGGAAAACAGACAGCATGTTTCGAGCAGCTGGTTATGTGCCAGACATCCACACACAAACATGCATACTGCAGCTCAAAAGTTTGTTTAGCCTTTAGTTTTTTTTTCCCTAAAATATCA
>CM050213.1:9862500-9865000 GCA_027475355.1 Coilia nasus
AAGGAAGATGTAGGCAAGGCGGAAATATTCTGAAACACACTAATAATGGAAGTCTATGTAATCAGTTAAGTATCTGCACCTTGTTGGGGTTTTGACTAGAATCATACCATTTACTGTGACACAGTCAAACTCAGTTACACCTCTGTCTTCTGTCTTCTGTCAATTTGAGGCAATCATTCTCATCAACACTTCAACCTGACCTTTCAGTGGTCTTTTACTACATATATGTATGTATGTATACATATATGGCTATAGGGTGTTGCAGCTAGCTTTGTTATGCAAATAGTTAAAAGGCAACCCCAGTGTCAGCCAGGAAATCATGGCTTTTAGATGTTGCATATTGGAAGAAGCAGTTGATAAATGTCAATGTTATGACAGCTACTGAAACATAAATCAAACAGAAATGCAAAGAAAGAAAAAAAAAACACATTTTATTTTACAACTACTACTAAAACTGGGGGCTTTTCACCACAGCAAATTTTACACATGCTCCATGAAGAGCTACAGGGTTTCTTCCTATGTAGAGCATTAGATATTATTATATAACATTTGCAGATCTGCAGAAGCAGTCATGATATATTTACATTTACCATTCTGTGACATAAAACCACAAAATGTCATTGTCTATCCCAGTCAGGCTCCACACTGGGCTCGTAAAACACAGTGACACACAGACACACAGTGACACATAGACACACAGTGACACATAGAGTGTGTGAGTGTGACTGGCTTTCCTACATATTAGTGTCAGCAGCACCACGGCGCTGACCTTTGTGCTAGCGATGCGGCCGTGCTTTATCGAGCCCACCACATGAGTCTGATAAACGAGAGACGCTGCAGCACAGCTCCACTCTGTGCCTCCTCTCACCTCCCCTCTCTTTCCTCACCTCCTTTCCTCTCCTCTCTCTTACTCTATTCCTTTCCTGTTTTTCTCTCCACTACCATTTTTTTCTCTTCTCCACTCTCCCCTCCTTCCTTTTCTGTCCCCTCCTCTCCTCTCCCCTCTTTTCTTCACCTTTCCTCTCTTCCCCTCTCACCTCATTTCCTGTCATCTCTTCTCATCTCCTCTCGTTTCCCCTCTCTATCTCCTCCTCTTCTTTCCTCTACTCCCCCCTCCCACCCTCTTCTCTCCTCCCATCTCCTTTCCTCTTTTCCATTCCTCTCCTCTCCTCAACTCCCCTCTCCTCTTCTCTCCCCTCCTCTTCTCTCATCTCCTCCCCTCTCCTCTCATCTCCTCCCCTCTCCTCTCATCTCCTCCCCTCTCCTCTCCTCTCATCTCCTCTCCTCTCCTCTCCTCTCCTCCCCTCTTCTCTCCTCTTCTCTTCTCTCCTTTCCTGTCCTCTCCTCTTCCCTCCTCTCCTCCCCCTCCTCTCCTTTTTCCTCTTCTCTCCTCTCTTCTCCTCTCCTCTCCTCAACTCTCCTCTCCTCTTCTCTCATTTTCTCTCCTCTCCTCTCCTCTGCTCTCCTCTCCTCAACTCTCCTCTTCTCTCCTCTCCTCTCCTCTCCTCAACTCTCCTCTCCTTTCCTCTTCTCTCCCCTCCTCTCCTCTCCTCTTCCCTCCTCTCCTCCCCCTCCTCTCCTTTTTTCCTCTTCTCCTCTCCTTTCCTTTCCTCTCCTCTCCCCTCCTCTCCTCCCCTCTCCTCTCTTCTCCTTTCCTCTTCTCTCCCCTCCTCTCCTCCCCCTCCTCTCCTCTTTCTTCTTCTCTTCTCCCTTCTCCTCTCCTCTCCTCTCCTCTCTGCTCCTTGAGTGCAGGGCTACACCTCCACACAGGCAGGGGAGAAGGTGGGCACTTAGGGAGGCAAAGCTGATTGAGTCTCAGCAGGAGCGTGGTGCCCTGGCAGGCTGTCACCTCAATCTAACGCTGCCCTTTACCCCTTTCTTCTTCCATTTTCAGTCCTCTTCTTTCTCTTTTGTCTCTGTTACTGTCTTTTATTTAATTTATCTCTGCAGCTCTTTATTCCCCATCTCTTTGTCAGCATTTTTCTCAAACTGAGTATACCAACACACCCACAGCCCATTCACACACATACAGTCGTTAATACTCTACTTGGATGGTTTCCTGTATACTATCTATGGATGCTCAGAGTATACAGGCACATCTCAATAAATTAGAATACGACGGAAAAGCTCATTTAATTCAATGTAATATGAAATACAAAAACAGGCCCAAACAAGCACTAAGGGGCATAAGCATGAAAATACTTTTCAGACACCTGACATTTCTGTAATAAAGATACTTATTTATTGATCTGGTGTAATATCCTATTTTTTTAGGTACTGTATTCTGGGTTTTTTGTTAATGTAAGTTGTAATACTCAAAATCAAAGCAAGGGTTTCAGTTTTTTTATTTAAATTAATGAAATAAATGAACCATTCCACGATAATCTAATTATTTACATTGCACAATGTTCTTATTTATCTTTGTATTTAATTTCTCACAGGGACCATGTACAAAATGTACACTTAGAAAGAGAGAAGATACATTGTACCAGATTTAGCA
>CM050213.1:9870000-9875000 GCA_027475355.1 Coilia nasus
CTCCCTCTCCCAACCCCCCCGTCCATCCCCTGGTCAACAGTAGACCTCCACCTTCCTCGATCCCCCCACCCTCCCTTCATTTGATGCGTGTTGGTTGAGCGTGTGCTTTTGACTGGGTTTGACTTGTGTTCCATTTGTGTTGCGGACAGCTGTTAAGATCAAGAAGCCAATCAAGACCAAGTTCCGCTTGCCAGTCTTCAACTGGGTGGCCCTGAAGCCCAATCAGATCAACGGCACCGTCTTCAATGAGATTGACGATGAGAGGATCCTAGAGGTGAGAAGACTTTGAGATGTTTACAGATATTCTGTTGCTCGTCTATTTGCAATGAACACACAAATATATTCTTTAGATAGATTAAATAAGATATGACTTTCTATGTGTCTGAAAGACTGTAGTTACTATGGGTCTTTTTCATGTAACTAGACTGCAGAAGAAGCAAAGTCTCTTTAAGCCATTAAAATCTGACTGTCGTGCCTGCTGAGGAAAGCCACAGAGCACTGACTCTGGATCAGTTGATCCGCTCACCTCGTTACCTGTCTCTTCCTTTTAGGATCTGAACGTAGATGAGTTTGAGGAGATGTTCAAGACCAAAGCCCAGGGCCCGGCCATCGACCTGACCTCCAGCAAGCAGAAGTCCATCCAGAAGCTCCCCAACAAGGTGTCTCTGCTGGACTCCAACCGTGCCAAGAACCTGGCCATCACGCTGAGGAAAGTGGGCAAGACGCCTGAGGAGATCTGCAAGGGCATCCAATCGTAAGCACTGTCATTACATTACATACAATACAAGATACATATACATTACATACAATACAAGATACATTTACATTACATACAATACAAGATACATTTACATTACATACGATACAAGATAAATTTACATTACATACAATACAAGATACATTTACATTACATACAATACAAGATACATTTACATTACATACGATACAAGATACATTTACATTACATACAATACAAGATACATTTACATTACATACAATACAAGATACATTTACATTACAAACAATACAAGATAAATTTAAATGGATAGTCAACTACCATGTTGACTACCATGACCTGGATGAATGAGAATCTACACACACATTTAAATGGATAAGTGCACTGAATACTGCTCTTTAATGATACTCTCTGTACTTTTTTTATACTCGAATTTTGAATGTATTTATTGCACTACTGAACTTTACCAGACTATGATTTGAAGATGGGGCAGTGTCTTGTGTTTTGTCACTTGTTTGAGTTGCTTTGGGTATGCTTAAGTATGTGTGGATGTGTGCTGTTGCTGTACTTGAGACTGTTTTTTGAGTGTGTGTGTGTGTGTGTGCAGGTGTGTGTCCATTTGTGTGTGTGTGACCTTTGTGTCGTCTGGCCTTTGTGATGAGGTTTGACCGGCGGACGAGTTGGATAAGTGCACTCAATGCTGTGCTTTAATGCTACTCTCTGCACTTTTTAATACTCAAATGTTTAATATATTTATTGCACTACTGCATTTTACAAGACTATGACATGAAGATGGGGCTGTGTCACTTGTTTGGGTTGTGAATGTCCATGTTGCTTTAAGTATGCTTAAGTATGTGTGTTTTTGTGCTGTTGCTGTACTTCACACTGTTTTTTGAGTGTGTGTGTGTGTGTGTGTGTGTGTGTGTGTGTGTGTGTGTGTGTGTGTTCGTGTGTACATGCGGGTGTGTGTCCTTTTGTGTGTGTGTGTGCGTGTGTCTGTGTACTAAAGTGTCGTCTGGCCTTTGTGATCAGGTTTGACCTGCGGACGCTGCCGGTGGACTTTGTGGAGTGCCTGATGCGATTCCTGCCCACGGAGAACGAGGTGAAGGCGCTGCGGCAGTACGAGAAGGAGCGCAAGCCCCTGGACGGCCTGACGGACGAGGACCGCTTCATGATGCACTTCAGCAAGATCGAGCGCCTCATGCAGAAGATGACCATCATGGCCTTCCTGGGCAACTTCAGCGAGAGCGTGCAGATGCTGACGCCGGTCAGTTAGAGACTTTACTTCATATACTCTCTTTCTCTCTCTGTCTTTCTCTGTCTCTTTTTTAATCACTTTTCTCAGTATGTGCCTGTGTGTTCTGATGAAGTGGTATTGATTTGTTTTTATGTCATCTACAGCAACTCCATGCAGTAATTGCGGCTTCCATGTCGATAAAGTCCTCACAAAAGCTTAAAAAGATTCTAGAGGTGAGTCATGGTTCAGCCTTTTGCCATTTCATCACAGATAATCAAATTTCAGCTCATCTCATAATTAGATCATGTCCACTGTGCTTATTTGCTGTTTAATAATGTTTTTTTAATGAATGTTTCCCTCCAGATCATTTTGGCTCTTGGGAACTACATGAACAGCAGTAAGAGAGGAGCTGTCTACGGCTTCAAACTACAGAGTTTAGATTTGGTAAGTCTCGTCTTTCAGATACACTCACTGACTACTCCGTTATGTACTGTACTGTGCAAAAGTTCTAGACAGGTGCCTTCAAACCAGCATCAATTCACACAAAGGGGTACACACAAAGTCAGGGATTTTGTAGGATTATAGTCAGGTGTATGATCAACCAATTATACCAAATTAGTTGTGTATGTGAGAAAGCCTACATCCACAGAAGATCTGTGGTTAGTTCTTCAAGATGTTTGGAACAACCTACCAGCCGTGTTCCTTCAAAACCTGTATGCAGGTATAGCTAGAAGAATTGATGCTGTTTTGAAGGCAAAGGTTGGTCACACCAAATATTGGTTTAATTTAGATTTCTCTTTTGTTCATTCACTGCATTTTGTTGATTGATGAAAATAAATGATTAACACTTCCATTTTTAAAGGCATTCCTAGTTTACAGTATTTTTCACACCTGCCTATAATTTTTGCACAGTACTGTATGCATTAGTATTAGGCTTAATATCACCTGTATTTTACATGTGCGCTTTATCCTCTGCAGTTGTTAGACACCAAATCAACCGACCGGAAGCTCACACTGTTACACTACATTGCTAACGTGGTGAAGGAGAAATACCAGCAGGTGTCCCTTTTCTACAACGAGCTGCACTATGTGGATAAGGCTGCCGCAGGTGGGTCACACACACACTTACACACACACATACGCACACATGCACAAACACACGCACACGTACACACGCACACACACACACACACACACACACACAAACACACACACGCACAAACAGACACACACACGCACACACACACACACACTAGGCTCTGCCCCTCTTCAGTCGTCTGTTAAATAAGAGGTACAAGAGTAGCGAGGTGATTTTATGTAACCGTCCCCGCTGAGTGCTGAAGTGTAGTCCTGAGGACTTGTCAAGCCTCCTCCATGCGTAGTAAATAGCTTCACTCTGAGAGTTTAAGAGTTCATTCAGTACTTCAGCAGCATTCCTACCACAAAGCGCTCAAACCATTGTGCAGACTCAATGAACACAGTGCTCTGAGGGTCTGTAAATCAGCTGTGTAGTCTGTGCAGCCTTCACGGTATCAATCAGGCATCACAGTGTGGTTTGGTGTGTCAAACACCAGTGTATTTACGCTGTGTGTGTGTGTGTGTGTGTGTGTGTGTGTGTGTCTGTGTGTGTATGCGTGTGCGTGCGTGTGTGTGTGTGTGTGTGTGTGTGTGTGTGTGTGTGTGTGTGTGTGTGTGTGTGTGTGTGTGTGTGTGTGTGTTGTAGTATCACTAGACAATGTCCTGCTGGACGTAAGGGAGCTGCAGAGGGGTATGGACCTGACCAAGCGGGAGTACCAGATGCACGGCCACAACACCCTCCTCAAGGACTTCATCGCCCAGAACGACGCCAAGCTCAAGAAACTGCAGGATGATGCTAAGATTGCACAGGTACGCTCTACGGAAACATCATTTTAACATCAGAAAGTGAAAAGTTAAAGAAGAAAAAACGTTTTAGTATCTTGGTGATGAAATATTTTGTTGTTTCACATCCTGGCCAACTCAAGGACGCTTTTGACGAAGCTGTGAAGTTCTTTGGGGAGAACTCCAAGACGACGCCTCCCTCGGTCTTCTTCCCAGTGTTTGTGCGCTTTGTCAGGGCCTACAGGGTAAGCCCCCACTACACCCCTCTCTCTCTCTCTTTCTCTTTCTCTCTCTTTCGCTTTCTCTCTCTCTCTCTCTCTGTCTCTCTCTGTCTCTCTCTCTCTCTCTCTCTCTCTCTCTCTCTCTCTCTCTCTCTCTCTCTCTCGTCTGGTGAAGCAGGATTTAGAGGTCTGGAGCAGTGCTCTGCCGGGAAAGACTAGAGGCTCAAGTGCTCTTTCCAACAATTTCTGGCTCAGCTCTCTTCCTAATCAGGCCACAGTTAATTGGGCTTCTGTCATAGCCGTATGTGAAGGCATGCAGTCATCGCATAGTTATGTTGCCCAGTTATGCTTTTGTGCCTTGCCAGCTGCCAGTCTGTCTGTCTGTCTGTCTGTCTGTCTGTCTGTCTGTCTGTCTGTCTGTCTGTCTGTCTGTCTGTCTATGTGAATTGTCTGTCTGTCTGTGAATTAAAGCACACTATACCAGTAAACAGGTGGTAGCATGAGATGTTGGATTTAGTTTGGATGTGATGGTCTATGACAATAGTGTTGCTTTGCTGTTAAGTACTGTAGCCAAAGAAGTGGTGCTTTGTTCAGACAGCAATCCCAAATCTCTCTTTTTTTGGCATATCCAAACAGAGGTCTAGACAACAAACAAATGCACTACAAATCTGCAAACTTTGCAAACTATATTTAGAAGTGGTGGCTTGAAATCCAGTTCCAATCCGATTAAAACAGATGCCCGTCGATGTGGACCCTATAACTGCTCAAACTGCCTTGTACGTTTACTGTAACGCAACACACAGTGAGAAAACTGCTGGATTTTTTACCGATAATAGTAAAGCATCAAAGAAGTCCCAGCTATTATTTGCTTCTGTACTAGTGACTACATTATAACCACAGCGGTGCATGTGAATAGGTTTGTGATGTCTGGACAACTAAATCTGAC
>CM050213.1:9880000-9980000 GCA_027475355.1 Coilia nasus
TAAAAAAGTGCCAGTTATATTCAGTTATAACTTTATAAACTAATACATTCACAGTGTTCTGGATGTTATTGTAAGCTGAGTCATTGACATTTTTTGAAGCACAGTTAAGCATCCTGTTCCTGTGTGTATGTGTTTTGCACAGGAGGTTATCTCAGTGACCATAACATTTGTGGCATTATTCCCTGCTTGTGTGTGTATGTATGTGTGTGTGTGTTTGTGTTCATCTGTTGATGTGATCATGACTGTTCATCCATAATAATGTGTCACTGCTGTTGTCTGTCTGGGCTCTTGCATGACGCTGGCTCGCTCTCAAACACACACACACGCTGCTTCCACAGTGCCTTGCGCTCCCCCTGCTAATCCGCTCACTCACCTCTTGTGCACTTGACTTGGGATTGTCCCCTGAGGCCAAGGTGATGTCACGTACATCACCTGTGATCCTGACCAATCACGCAAGGGGGTCATGGTTCCTGTCCATTGCATGGAGCATGAAGGGCTATTTTTATTTTCTGCATGGCATGCAATGGAAACAGACACGTGTGCTCCTGACATCACCAACACACACAGCCAGTTACATGATCCCATAGCTTCACAGACTCAGTTCAAAGTCCATGTGGCCCAGTCTGAGATGCCCATCCTGTCTCCACTGAGCCTTTATCATCATTGCATTCCCATTGAGCCTAACAGTGGCATGTACCTGGTTGTGAGCATGTGTTCAGCTATCCACAGCTAACCACAGTGTGGCCTTTTGACAAAAATGATAAATGTCTTGTGTACTGCCTAAAATATTTATTTTAAAGTTTGAACTTTATCTTTTTGTTTTTGTTGAGAGTTGGTTTAGAGCTTTACTAAAGATTTGTGTTTTTTTCTTTGGTTTGCTGGTAGTCACTATGCAAAGCAAGCTGGGTTTATTTCATAAACATAAACATATCAGCAGAGCTGCTTTGGCCTGCCCGCCCTCCCCTCCCTTAATGCCTGCCTGCCTGCCATGTCAGTAATTTACCCATAGTGCCAGTCTGGCTAATGCCCTTCTCCCCGCCCAACCTTATTTACCCCCCTCTGCCGTGACCCCCTTTACCCTCCTGCCCCTGCTCTGCCCTCAGCTTCCGCTCCCTCCCTCCCCCTCCCCCGCTATTTCCTCCAGCTGTAAGGCCAGTGTCACTGCTCCAGAGCCCCATCTCTCTGTCCATCTCTCTGTCTGTCTCTGTGCGGTGATGCCGCTTGCTCTCTTTTTAACCTCCATTTTGTCTTCTCTTCATCCAGCCCTAAAGAAGAATAATATTACTAAATTTCCCAATGTCCACTCGAGGGTAAGGAACTCGTCCAATAGTACCCCTGTGGTGGTGGATGTGACCCAGACCTGGCAAGCACCTCTTTTTTACCTCCTCCCCCCTCCCCCTCTCCCCTCTCTCCTCCTCCCTTCCCTGCCCCTCTGCCCACCTGATAACTTTATATGTTCAGTTAACCCCTAAAGTCTTTCCCATCTCTACCTCACAATATCTTGCATGTTCATTAAACATCAGATCAGACTGATCATGTTAATCACCGTTAATCCCCAATCTTGACTTTTCTTTTTTCACTGGTGTTTCTCTGACATGGGGTAATGTCGTAATCTCAAAGGAGGCGTAACAGAATTATCACACAGGATAATTCCACTGAACTGAGAAGCAGGCCGGTTTCTTAGCCCAGGCAGTCATTAATGGCTATAATCTCTCCCCACACATACAGTAGACGTATCTCTGTATATGGCTAATAGTTTTCATTCCCCACAAGTGTGTGCCACAACCCCATGGAAGACCCATGTCTTTTTCTCCCTCCCAACCAAACCTCAAGTTGCTTTGTGTGACTGCCAGCCTGCCATGCAGACCTGCTCTTTTGTCTCTGGGGCTTGTACCCAGCTGTTGCCATGGCAACGCGTGACTGACAGACACCCCCCCCCCCTTTTCCCCCCTCTCAGATCTTCGCAATCAGCCGTACAGACGAGCCGACGCGGTGAGGAGGAGCGTGAGGAGACGCTTTGATGACCAGAACCTGCGGCCGCTCAACAACACGGAGGTGGTGATGTGAGGGACGACAGTATGTGATGCGGGAAGAGAGAGAGAGAGAGAGAGAGAAAGATGGAGGGAGAAGAGGATGGGACGATGCTTTAAGATGAAGGACTGTATATGGGTAGGGGATTGAAGAAGATTGGGTCTGGAAGGTCACACAGCGGGAACTTTAGACAAGCCAAGTGCCTGAACTTAATGATTTCTTTTTATTTTTTCTCTTTTGTGCGGATACGATCAGAATGTTTATGACTTCAGATGTTGTGTTTACTTTCAAGTAATGACTTGATCTGGCTTTAAACTGTTTGTCATTGGTTTTTGTTTTCCTTGCTGTAAAAACTGGACGCATAAAAAAAAAAGTTTTTTTTTTTCTTTTTCATTTAGCCTTCATTTTTTTGTACCCTCAGAAAGGACAGAATGTAGAAGACATACTTCTGTAAACGTGAACATTATTCCAGCAAAGGTGGTCACACTATGAAAAAAGGCCACAGTATCTTCTTACATTCCGGTGCTTTCTTTCAGGTGCTGTCACAACAAAGGTCATCATAATGTTTGTATTATTTCACTCCCAAACCCCCGTTTACACAAGGGCTAATTTTGTAAGAGATGCATATATCTTGTATCCAGCCACCAAAACTAGTTGGTCTAAGTGAAAGTGCAGTATGTGGTGTGTTTGTATGTAACATGCCGGACAGATGATCTAAACACGTAGCAGGAGTTGAGGAAGTTGGCAGAGGGTGCTGAGGAGAGGGGGATAGTGTGGGGACGAAGACGAGGCCAATGTGAACTGTACACGACCGCAGGTCGCCACCGCCTAAGGCGCCGGCGTGGGCAATTTTATCAGTGTTAACATGGTTAAAGGACCAACCCGTGAACTGGACCAGCGCTGCGGAGCCACAGCACAGCCAATCAACCTTTTCAAGCCAGACAGGAAGTGAAGACTCGCGTGGGCCGCGTGTCCACAGGAAGAAACCACAAAGAGTGATGGAGAAACAGACAAAACGTGGAGGCAGAGGCAATTCTAGACACCATCAGGGACCCAAGCAAAAAAAAAAAAAAAAAAACACTTCCATTGAAAACTGCACTGCTGACACTGAGTATCAGCCCTCTGAGGCCATTTAGTGGCCTGGGGGTCCCAGGCAGTTGCCTATGCTGCCTGTTGGCTAGCTATGCCTGTGGGTGGAGGGATGGGTTCACAGTGGAGTGTAGCCTGGTGTAGGGTCGAATCCCAAATGTTCACTCGTTGGTTATATAGTGCACTATGTGTGGAACAAAATATAACTCAGACCCTATGTAGTCCACTGTGTGGTGAGTGAGTGGACATTTCAGACACAGTCTAGGAGTGTAGTCTGCAGAGCTCACCGAATTGAAGCCCTAAGAGTTTTGTCATTAAAAAGAAAACCAAGGGTGCAGAAACTGGATTCTAATTTGTCAGTCTGGAAAACAGGAAAAAAAGCTGCCTTCTAGAAAGAAGGCACTCGTGTCCACCACTCATGATTTTATTGTATAGTATTTAACCACTAAAGGCCTTTAGCCACTCATTCCATTCCACTCCACTTGATGTGGGTGCCAGTCTATTTCAGCATCTAGTTATATTAAAATACTACAAACGAAAACAAAAAAAAATAAAATGTACAGATATTTTGCTACGAAATTGTTTTTTTTTTTTTTTTTTTTTTTTTTTACTTTTAAATCTACTCATTTGCGAAAAGGATAATATTGTACATATTGTTTAAAACAACACCCTGTGCTATACATCTTGAATGTTATTTTAACTTATAGTTTTTTTTTTTTGTCTGTTTTGTTTCATTTTGTATATTAAATTAAGCTGAGAACATGAATCTGGCTAACAGTGGGTGGGTTGATGAAAGGGGGCCATGCATCATGGCCGACCAACATTGTGTAGGAACGGGGCAGTTTGTCTTGTTGTCAGTGCAACAGCCTAAACGTTCCCATTATAGTACAACCATCGGCTGTTTTAACACACTCATCTTCATCCTATAGACTGGATTAATAACTGGCAATTTTTTTTGTTTTTTTTGTTTGTTTTGATCAGAAATATATTTTAGCCAGTACAACTATGTGTGTATCACAAAAATACTTTTTAATAACAGATCTCTAAGTTAGGTCCATGATTTCTCAATGACTATGATTAAATAAAATTATTTACACTAGTTATAGTTTGTCTGTGATTTTTTGTTGGTCTTGTTGATTTAATATCAGTACTGCAGGGAGAAAAATAGCATTTACAGCCAACAAATATCAGAAAAACATGACATGTTTAACAGTTATTTTTGTTTATTACACATTAAATCAGGACCTATGGCATTACATTTAAAATAATTCTCCACGATGCTTGCACACCAGATCGCTTTAAACAGTCCTGTGGTAACAATCCCAAAACAGTATCCATTTCCACTATGATTCACTGAAGACTGGCTGAATATGATATCAAAGCATGGAAAACTATTAACAGGAAGTTGATTTACCTTAGCATATGAATGCTCTCTGTAAGGCAGCTGAAGTGGAAGTGGGTGGCTTTGTTTAAATTAGTTATGTCATGTCACGGTCAATTATCGGTAAAGGTACATACGCAACATACTACCTACAAAAATAAGACAAAGACTTTTAAAATAAAAAAAGGCAACATAGCAAGTAGCTAGAGAAGCGAAATCTGGGTGACAGAATGACAGTGCTTCGTGACCACGCATCGAGAGCAGTCACATAATGTTAATTATGTGTTTGACTGATGACTGAAAAAGAAAACGAGGTGGAAAATGAAAAGAAAAAAGGTCAGTAAAGTAGGGGTCTTCTCTCAGAAACAGTGCATCCACTGAGGTGCCTAGAGCAGGAGAGATGAGGCCCTTGGGCTGCAACTAGCCGTTGCACGTTGCCTGACGAGCGAAGAGGGAACTGGAGATGGAATGCATGCTTTTTGTGGCACGGGGAGGGGTTAAAAACAAAACTAGATGAACAAACTAAGGGGCATCCAGCTGTTCTAGAAGAGTCCGTCTCCTCTTCTCCAGCTCGCCTTCGCTCAGTTCACTGCCAGATGTATCCCAGCCCCCCTGGGAGAGACAGAGAGGAATTAGACTGAGGGAGAGGTACAGTGGAAAAACACTTTAGAAAACAACTATGACAGCAAGCATAACACTAGAGAGGAAAAAGTGACAGACAAACAGAAACCTAGCAAGCTCTGACCTTTAGAACTCTGACATTCACACCATATTCCTCTGTGGTGTTGTGCTTATTTTGACTGATGGACTACTGTATTTCCATGTCACATGGCATGACTCGAATTTGCAAGTAAATCTTTACTGGGCCCTTGTCCTGCACTATAGCATTCAGCACAGAAGATTCACAGCAGAACTGAAAACGAATCCTCAGTAAAAACACCTTAATTAAATAATTCCTCATCATGTGTAAAGATATTCTGGCAACAGAGATATACAGAACATCCATATTACAGATGGTGCTGAGATAACGTGAACACATCTAACTGAGGACTGAATGAACAGAAGCCATAGTTACTCTCTGGAGGCTGCCTCTACACTCTGGGGCAACACGGGGCCTTTTGTGGGGGGGGGGGGGGTTAAGAGATGGTCAGCTTTACCATAAGTATTCTATATCAATGGGCCTTACCTCCTCTTTTGCCGACTTCCTCTTGGGTGACTTCTGCTTAGACGACTCGCGCGGCTTCCCTCTGGACTTGTCGTTCTCTTTGTCCTTCTCTCGCTCCTTGTCCCGCCCCTTCCTGTCCCGATCGCCATCTGACTCCGGGGAGGCCTGCGTGGCAGGAGGCGAGAAGAGCCGTCCGGACCCACATGAACGCACACGCATCAACAGAGAAACGGGCACACCCGGACACACACACACACACACACACACACACACACACACCCCTGCCCCAAGCCTCAGGGTCTCCATCACAAACACAAAGGTGATGGGTTCGTGTCCCTTCCTTCATCAATGTCCACTTACCGACTTGTGTCGCCTTTTCTTGCCCTTCTTCTTGTGCTTCTTGGACTTCTTATAGCTCCTCTCTTTAGGAAAATGAGTCATTTCCAACCATTACTTTTATAACACCTCTCTCAAAGCCAAAAAAACATATAGAACAACAAAACAATAGTCTATATAGCCTGGTAAACCAGCCCCTTGTACTTCATTTCATTTTGTACACAGGGTCTGGCCTTGCTGCCGTTGACATTCATGTATGCGGACCGAGCGAATCGGAACCAATCAGCGAACAGAGGGAGTGTTCGTGAGCGATGACCTTAACTTTGTGTGCTACATTTGAATTGTAGTGCGTAGGTAGGCTAATTGCATATGTGACGACCAGACGTTAGCAATTTGGTAAAGGCAGAGCCACTTGTTTCAAACTTCAGCAGAGTCCACACCTCCAGGAAGAAATTGTTTCTCAGTGCATCAAGGACAGACCCTCTGTACAAACTGAAATGAAGACATGGGGGGGTGGTTTACCAGGTGAAAGTCTATAGGCACCAACTTGGTCATTTACAGAAGTGTGAACCGTTCGCCATGCTACCACACTGGCACCTATCCAGCAGAAGTACACAAACACAAACCTGACTCTCCGGAGGAGGAGTGCTCTGATGGGGACTTTGAGGTCGAGCGCTTCTTCTTCTTGTGGTAGTCATCATCCTCAGACTCAGAGCCCTGCAGGGGAACAGAGGATGGGTGGCATGTTGAGGACCATCATATTAGACGAGCGAGCCAAGATACTAAGGCCTAAACCACTGGCAGTTAGCATTTAGTCAATACATTTTTGTTTATAGAGTGGCATAGCAAAACATGTCTGTGGGTGCTTAACAACTGGAACGGATCTCTTCCCCCCCACACAATAGCACAGGACAAACTCCATACTCCACAGCTTTGCGACTCATTAGATTCATGAAGTCTAATGAAGTCTATTTACTATTTCCCCCTGTATCTAAGTACTTTGACATTGGAATTGTACAGAAATAATGAACTCTTTTCTTAGACAAAACACTTGCCATCACACACTATATTGTTACCTCCACCAGGGGGTAGCAGTTATGTAATCATCTCCGTTTGTTTGCTGGTTGGTTAGCAAGATGACTCAAAAAGTTATGGATGGATGTTGATTAAATTTTCACAGTAGATCAAAAATGGTCTAACTTAAAAGTGATTAGATTTTGGTGTTGATAAGAGTTGCCCTGGCGGAAGTCTGCGCTCTCTAAGTGCTTTTCTAGTTACTTCCAATAGTTATCCACCTTTGCTTGTCCCCATCTTGGCTCTGGGCTCACAGTCTGGAAATCATTGATAACTGAGTGAGTAAATATTTAGAGCTGTTGAATCAAGCCACCCATTAAAGACAACCACCTCAAACTCTGGAAGGCTGCATGTCGTTCTTGTTAATGACAAAGAACAGCTTGCTTCCAAATTTGAAATACTCAAGTGAGACACCAGAGAGAGAGAGAAAATAAAGAGACCAGGCAGTGAGTGCCTCCTGCTATTTGAGGTGCAGCAATTTTGGGGGTGTTAATAAACTGCGACATTGTGGCACTCTGGCACACGGTGTGCTTTGCAGGACTGACGAGAGCGCTAAGGCGAGAGAAGGCTCAGAGGAGAAGAGGAAGAAGAAGAGTACTAAGGTGAGAAACGGCTCGGAGGAGAAGAGGAACAGGAAGAGGGAAGAGGAAGAAGAAGAGTCAGGGCACTGACCGAACGAGAGCGTGATCGTTTCCTGTGATGCTTCTTCGATTTCTTGGAGTGTTTCTTGTTCTTGGAATGATGGTGCTGACATTCGTGCTGTAGAAGAGGAGAGGACAGTGACAGACAGATTCAGAGACAGAGAGAGAGACAGAGAGATTGAGAGAGAGAGAGAGAGAGAGAGAGAGATTGACAGAGAGAGAGACAGAGAGTGACAGAGAGAGAGGTAGAGATTGACAGACAGAGAGAGAGAGAGAGATTGAGAGACAGACAGAGAGAGATTGAGAGAGAAAAAAACTGGCTGTTAGGACAGACGGACTGTGAGGTCTGTGAGGACGATTCACCTCGCCCCATCCAAAACACAGCCGCACAGCTGGTCAGACGGTGTGCCAGTTAGAGTCCTCAAATAGTGTGCATTACCTCCAAGACATGAATGAAATCTTTAAATATCCTCTTCCGCTCGGACTCCAGGGTCACGTCCTCAAACGCAGGCTCCTTTAGGAAGCGCTCTCGCACCTGAAGGAGACCACAGTCCGAGAACACAATATAATTAGAGCAAGAAAATGGGTTGTTTGGGGCCAAGTACGTCACAGCATGACCAGATCATTTTTGGAATATTTATCCAACGAATGTATTTGATTAATGTAGCATACAGCTGTATCCTATACTTCTAGTTAATGCCACAGCATGACATACATTATAAAGTACCAGTGCGATCAGGTCCAAACACCACACACACACACGGGTTCTGTTCTATGTATATCTGGCACCATTTGCAATTTGCTTTGGATCTCTACCAGCCTGTCAAAGCAGCAAGTCTTTATAATAAAAATCATCGGGGGGAAGAGGAGAACGTCACAAGGGAGCCAAGTGCAGCAGCTCTGGTCATTAGGACGTGACAGCCGTTTAGAAAAATGCTCTGAGAGCTCCGAGACTGGCTACATTGTCATCTCGCAGGCAACAGTCTGCGTTGCTGGTGCCAAGCGTTCTCCCGCAGACACTTCAGAACGTGACGTTAGAACTTGGTGCCGACAGTCTGACCCACGGGGAGGCCTGAAAAACTAACTAAACTGTGGCGCTCAGACGTTAGCAGTGCTTGCCAAGCTTGGCTCCCTTCCACTTCCCCCCCTAGACGATTCCTAAGCTGACAAAAGTTGCAGTTTAGCTATAGTGGCTGAGCGCACAGAAGAAGAGGAGGAAGGCATATCACAGATTGTGCTGGGTATGTAGAAATGTCACAGATTCACACGGCGCATTGCTGCACAAGGTGCCAACCTCTAAGGGGATCAGGTACGTCTACTTGCTTTTTATGGGCAAAGTCCCAGTGCTTTCACATCACACCTCACAGGCACACACCTTAAATCCACCCCATAGGCTGTGCACTGGCTACGGCCTAGCGGTGAAGATTAAGCTGAAAGATGTTAAAACTATATTTAAATATTTGTTTATTTATCGCAAAACATATTGTCATCGCAACATTTGGCAATGTTACTGCATATCGCACATTTTACCGCATATCGCACAATATCGTGCAGCCCTAGTTTGTGTTGCTCCTGGTGCTGTGTCCAAGCTAAGCTATACTGAGGCTGCGACACTGCTGAGGCTGTGCCTGCCCCCTCCCCCTGGCATGGCGGGATGGGGTGGGAAGGAACGGGACGGGACGGGACGGGACACTCACCCCCTCCCAGGTGGAGTCGGGCTCCAGCGGCGGCGTGGCCTGCTTCAGCATGCTCCTGAACGCGGCCTCCTTCCTCTTCATCTTCCTCGCCTCCTCCTTCTCTCGCTCACGCTCCCGCGCCTCCGCCTTCTCCAGCAACTGCAGCCCCACACACAAGTTATGTCACTCTAGCACCTTATTACTATTTGGCCAACCAGTCTTCAAAATTAGTCTCTTCAGTGCTGTTTTGGCATATCATGTTGATATATTGGCAGCATGACTGCTCTTTCCTCATTTCAACAGGATGGATACCTAATGTTGAACAGGATGCTCAGTTGTGCCAATAGCTTGCATACTATATGCTTATATATTTGCTTCTAACACACAAGTCTGAAGTCACATTATTCTTGTACCCTCTGTTCTACCTCTGTTGTAAATTCTGTTGTACTTTTTTGCCTTGACTGCATGACTAAGTTGCAAAGTTCAGCTTCAAACCTGCTGTTTCTCTATTTCTGGGCTACCACATCACGACAAACACTGAGCCAGTGGCATCCTGAGGAAGTATCCCCACAGATCCAACTTACGCTGTTGAAGGCCAGCTTGATGTTGCCTGCATCCAGTGTGGTGGCTCTCTTGTCGGAGCTGATCACAGAGCCAAAGTCCTCAAAGGTGCTGTTGATCTCCACCAGAAAGCCTTTATCCTACAAACAAGTTGTTACTAGTGAGCGTGGCTTAACATTGACGGTAAAAAGGTGGACATTTTACTGTGTGGAGTCTGTTCAGACCTTTAGAATGTCTTTGATGATCCTCTTCTCGTCATGGTAACGTGCCTTCAGGTCCTCCACGTAGAACTTGAACAGGTCGAGGGGTGTAGAACCTGCAGTAAGCACAACCAAGGTCACGGAGCATTCCACACCACATCATATCAAAACAGCTCTAAAGGTGAATGACATTATGCACATAAAATAAATATGCAAGTGTGGAAGAGTGTGTTTGTGAGCTCATTTAGACAGTGTGTGTATGCACTTGTATATGTGTGTATAAAATTATCTTCCTGGCTCAGTGTACTGATTTTGCAGTGCATATCTGTGTGTGTGCATATCTGTGTGTGTGTATATGCTTATCTGTGTGTGTGTGTATGTGTGTATATGTATATCTGTGTGTACGCATATCTGTGTGTACGCATATCTGTGTGTGTATGCATATCTGTGTGTGTATGCATATCTGTGTGTGTACGCGTGTGTGTGTGTGTATGCATCTGTGTGTGTGTGTATGCATCTGTGTGTGTGTGTGTGTATGTGTGTATATGTATATCTGTGTATATGTATATCTGGGTGTACGCATATCTGTGTGTGTACGCATATCTGTGTGTGTACGCATATCTGTGTGTGTGTATGCATCTGTGTGTGTGTGTATGCATCTGTGTGTGTGTGTGTATGCATAGGTGTGTGTGTGTATGCATAGGTGTGTGTGTGTATGCATAGGTGTGTGTGTGTGTGTTTGTGTGTGCATATCTGTGTGTGCTTATGCATGCATGTGTGTGTCTGTGAATTGGTTACCTGGCTGTCCCAGCATGTTGCTGAAGCGGATGTCGGAGCTGATGGTGGGGTACATCTCCATCCAGGCCGACATGGAGTGCAGCTGCCCTTGCTCGTGCAGCTCGTCCAGGAATTTCTAGAAAATAAAACCAGACAGACGCGCGGATGTAAAATACGACTGACGCTGCGCTGCAACCCAACCCAACCCTACCCTACCCCCTCTCCTCCCTCCCATCCCCCTGTCCCCCCGCTCTCACCGGGACTGACATTTCCCACTGAGCACTCCCGCCAGTCCATTAGCCGCCATAAGGCACATTTCATTAGGCCGGCTGCTGCTGCATTAGCCCACAATGACATTTCATTTTTCAACACTCTGACATAACACACCCTGTGATAGAACGGCCGAGAGAGAAAGCCAGAGGGAGAGCGAGAGTGAAGGAAAGGTAGATATATAGAGAGAGAGAGAGAGAGAGAAAATGAAAGAGAGCGATAGCGAGTGAGGGAGGTAGGGAGGGAGTGAGTCACAGACAGGCAGACTATTGGCCTTTATTTGTCACCCTTCGCGGCGGTGCTGTGTGTGCTCAGAGTAAATGCACTTCAAGCAGCTGTCTAATAATAATGGCGCCGGCCGAGGTGGAGGTGGAGGTGAGGGTGGGGTGGGGTGGGGTGGGGGGAGGTGGAGGAGCCACTGGCGCTGGACGCTGCTGAAAGGTCAGCCTGGCTGCCGCCTCTCCTTGGGCAGGACGTCAAAGTGGCACCGTAACCATGGTGACGTGTGTGTATATGTGTGTGTGTTTGTTGAAAAGGGTTTTAATGGGTTGAAGATGGAGGTGGGCTCACCCGTGTGAGTGTGAGTGTGTGTGTGTGACTGTATGTGTGTGTGGAAGAGGGGTGGTTGAAGGGTGGTGGTCTCCTGTGTCACCTGTGTGTATGTGTGTTTGGGTGGAAGAGGGGCGGCTGAGAGGTTGCCGATGGGCAGGAGGTGGTCTGACCTGTGTGTGTGTGTGTGTGTGTGTGTGTGTGTGTGTGTGTGTGTGTGTGTGTGTGTGTGTGTGTGTGTGTGTGGGAGAGTGTGTGTGTGTGTGTGTGTGTGTGTGTGTGTGTGTGTGTGAGGGAGAGTGTGTGTGTGTGTGTGTGTGTGTGTGTGTGTGTGTGTGTGTGTGTGTGTGTGTGTGTGTGTGTGACAGGCGGGGCTGACCTGGAAGGCCTCTCTGTTCTTGCGCTGGCGACGGCGTTCCCGCAGCAGGCCCTTCTGCTTCTCGTCCTCCTCCTCCTTCTCCAGGGTGCGGATGTGCTCCTCGAAGCAGATCAGCGCGTCCTCCTTGTCCATGTCTGCACACCACACGCCAGACGTGTTATTAGGGGCCAGTCATTCACACACACACACCTCCGAAACTATAAACACTCAGTGCCCTGTACACCCACAGAAGATTAATCTTACCATCTGCTGGAGGTCTGCATATGACATGAAGCCAGCAATGCTGATATACATTTTTACACGTTTCACGCTGATACTGATACGCTGATGTTTTTACTCTCTCACACAGTGACGCATAAGACGTGTTTTCAGTACGCCCACAAAGATATGCAGCAGACAGCTACTCTAATTTATTTCAGAGAATTCTCTCTGTATTCATAAGATGTGCACACTGGCAAGAACACTGCATTCTCGCCACACTTTCAGACTACCTGAGAAAAGTTACACAGAGCTCAACTTTCTCCTCCTCCTCACCCACACACACACACACACACACTTTGCAGACCCTCGCTGAATGAAAGTCACACGGAACACTTTCCACCTTCTCACTTTCACAAACCCGCACAAAATTTTACACACCCACACAGAGCACATTGAAACTCAAACTGCTCATCATGTGTACGCAACACAGCTGAGCATCGTCCGACTTCTTCCGTGCCTCTTCCCTACCTCCGCTCCCAGCCACCCCACCCCCCTCCCTCCCTCCCTCGCTCCCTCACCAAGGCACCACACAGCCACCCTGAGCTGCCAGCTTTATCAGCGCGTGCAGGCCGCCTCTGTCCCGCATTACTTATGCCTGCTCACGGAGACGGCCGACACAGGAGCAGCCTGGCCAACTTTATCTCCACCACACAAGCCTCAGACATCACAGCTCAGTGTGGGGAAAGGAGGGAGACTGGGTAGGTCCTTCAGAGGGACACGGGGGTGGAAGTCTGGAGCTGAGTGAGTGAGTGGGTGGAGTGGAGTGGATTGTGAGTGTGTGTGCGTGTGTGAGTGAGTGGGTGGAGTGGAGTGGAGTGGAATGTGTGTGTGTGTGTGTGTGTGTGTGTGTGTGTGTGTGTGTGCGTGTGTGCGTGTGTGTGTGTGTGTGTGTGTGTGTGTGTGTGTGAAAAGGGAGAAGGCTGGAAGGGGACGTACTCTGGAGCTCCTCGTCCTCGGCGAAGGTGGGGTTGTCCAGCAGGTACTGCTGGGCCTCGGACCAGGTGGTGCGGTACGTCACGTTGGCCATGTTGTCCAAGATGTTCTTCAGGGCCTCCCAGTTCCTCTTGCGAAGCTGCTTGGCTTGTTCCTGAAGCATGGCAATGCAATGACAGGCATGAGTCAGCACAGAGAAGAGACAGGACACAGAAAAACAAAGTGACATGGTTTCATACATAATTTACAAATAAAATGTATAGGCTTAATGCCACAGTCACAGACACTAAAGACTTTTGAAGAAGTTTGTTGCTTTCATGAACATGAATGTGTTGGGTGTACAGAGCATTGATCACCCAAGGTACCAATTCTCTGAAGAGATTCTCTGAAGCACCATGGTCTACTTCATACAATCATGAGGGGAAAACAACCATAAGGAATCTGTCTGTATATGGGTAGCTTGGTTACTTTTGTTATGGCTGTGAGCAACTACAAAAGTCCACTACATCCACTATTCCCCTACAAACTGTTGAATCAAGAAACACCTGGTCAAAGGCAGTTTGCAATTAGCCTGGTAAAACAGCCCCTCGTACTTCATTTCATTTTGTACAGAGGGTCTTGGCCTCCTTGCTGCCGTTGCTGCCGACATTTATGCATTTGGACCAAGCAAATCTGAGCCCATCAGTGAACAGAGGGAGTGTTTGTGAGCGATGACATTGACTGTGTGCTACATTTGAATCGTAGGGGGTAAAGGCAGAGCCACTTGTTTTAAACTTCAGCAGTCCCTACCTCCAGCAAGAAATCGTTTCTCAATGCAGCAAGGCCAGACCCTCTGTACAAAATGAAATAAAGTATGATGGGCTGGTTTACCAGGCTAGTTTGCTATGACCTTACCTTCTCCTTTTTGGCCAAGTAGAAGAGCACGTCTTCATAGATCTCTAGTCGGTCTCTCTCTGGGACCGTGGACCAAACCTCCAGCTCTGCAAACATCTGCTCTGCTTTCCTAAGACACACACAGTCACATTTCAGTTCATGTTCTCTGAAGAACCGGACTGCTCCTTCAACTCTTGCAGGTTCAACTTCTGTCCACACGGTGGCAGTACAATCTTTCAGAGCTCTCCTACCAAGCCCACATCTGCCGGGCTCCCGCTGAGAAGTGGCTTGTTTGTAAAGTTTTGCGATTGCGCCACATTGTCTTCCTGGGATGCAAATGATGCGACTTGTAAAAAAAAGCTTGGCAAAAACAGTGTGAGTCACAGATGATCGCAACGTGTGGCAGTGACGATGACGACACGACACGTGCCAAACAACCAAAGACCCAAACACCCCCCCACCCCGCCCTCGCCCCTCTTTCCCAAACTAACCCCCTACCCCCTTTTCATCAGCCACTGAAGCTATGCTGGGGCTGTTACCATGACAACGACAGGAATCGCAGACTGCCAGACTGGCGGGAGGTCGGGTTCACACCACTATTACTGCTCCAGGAACCCGCAGCTCCTGATGAAAGGCTGAGTGCCTGCCGAGCCCCAGTTAAAGCCCACTACGACGCCAATATGCCCCTCGAGTCTATTCTGGGCACACTATATATATACACACATACATATATATATCCATTTAGCATAATCAACCATCTCATGTCAGAGGCCAATACACAGCGTTTGAAATGCCTCCTTTTCCTACTGAGGGAAGGGAGATGGAAAAGATGCCTGTGAGGGTCACACAGGGGAACTAATTGGTTCCTGTGGTTCAGCCTACTTGCAACCCCTTCCTCAACCCAACCATGCTTCCCCAATCTGTCCCTGGCTTGACCATTACATTACATGTAGCTGACGCTCTTATCCAGAGCGACTTACAGTTATTTACAGGGTTTCAGTTACAGTCCTTGGAGCAATGTGGGGTTACATGCCTTGCTCAAGGGCACTTCAATCATGGATAGGGCAGGATTTGAACCTGCCACTCTTCGATCCCAAGACCAACTCCCTAACCACTAGACCACAGCTGACCGCTGGGGCCTGCGCTCACTTGTATCTGGTGGTGGAGGTCATCTTGTCATGGTTCTCCAGGAAGCGCTGGAAGGTCTCCTTGGACTCCTTGTACTTGATGCGCGCCTCCTCCTTCTCCTCCTTCTCCGTCTGCACCTTGTAGGCGTTGAAGGCCTGCTTCTTCTCGCTCAGCTTGGGCAGGGCACTGTGGGGTGGGGAGGGGAGGGGAGAGGCAGAGAGGGAGGAGTGAGAGAGGGATTATGGGAGAATGGAGGGAGGACAAGGGGAGGTAAAGTATGGAGAGGTGCACGAGAGTTCAACCCAAGCACGCACATCCAAGAGTTTAAACTGGGAGCAAGTCTAAAGAACAATCAACATAAGCAAAAAAAAGAAGTCTGCTCAACTAGGTTTTTACTCCCAATTTTTTTTTATTTCTTTACCGTGACGTTTTCGTTTAATCCTTTGGGAGTTTAAAAAAAACCTGGTTGAGCAGACTTTTTTTCTTTTCACCAAATACAGAGGTGCTCCCAGTGGGGCCCCGAGGGAGACGAGCAGGGGCCCTGAGGAGCCTACCTGTAGCGAGGGTCGTTGATGATCATCTTCATGGCCTGCTCCCAAGAGGCGTTGGACGAGACACCCTGGGGGATAGAGAGAAGAGAAGAGAGGAGAGGGGAGAGGATAGAGGAGGGGAGGGGAGGAGAGAGCAGGTGAGGTGAGGGGAGAAAAAAAGGCAAAGAAAAGAAGGGCGGAGGAGGGAGGGGGGGTTGAGACACAGAAAAGAGGAGAGTTTAGCATTTTTTTTCTGAGGGGCACTGCTTTCAGGCGACTCTAGAAAAGTAGCCAAAGTGAGTTATTTGTGATCTAGCACAGCCCTCTGCTGGGTTGGGAAATGAAAGGTAATCGAAAAGGACAAAAGTGCCTCGCCAAAATTGCGTAAGGCCGCGTGTCCACACACGTGTGTGTATCTGTGTATCCATCTGTGAGCGCATGAGAGAGAGACAGAGAGAGAGAAAGAGAGGGAGTGAGAGAGCGAGAGATAGAGATAGAGACAGTGTGACAGTCGGCACCACGCTGCAAGGACCGAACGTTTCTCGGTCTTACCAGGTGATGCATTTTCTTAATTACCGACGCGCGTAAGGGGTGCAGCACCGTCGAGTAACTGCTGGCAATTTATAGAGATGCCAGAGGCTTACATAAGCACCCCCCTTCCCCCGCCTCAGTGCGAGACACAGAGAGAGAGCCCTTCATCCATTATGAACCGATATCTGTGAGTTCCATTCGTCTCGTCAAACTTAATTCCTCTCTAACTCAGTGGAGCATGCTGCCCCCCCCTACCCTGAATCACCCCCCCCCCCCACCCCCCGCCGTCGTCTTCTCCGACAGAGCGCGCTCCCGCCTCACGCCCCTCCTATCCAGGAACTCTAATTATAAAGACAGAGCAATTAAGAGCTCGGAGGAGACAACAGAGAAGGGATGGGGGTGGAGCAAGGTGGGGGGAGAAAACAGCGAGGATTCTCAGTAGACAGCTTTGTGTGCCAAATTAAAGCGTGCTAAATTTAGAAACGTGAAAGCAGCTCTCTCCCCCCCCCCCACCACCCCCACCACCACAGCTTTCTTCAAACCCCACAACACACACACAAGCACAATAAATCGCACACACAAACACACACACACACACACAAGCAACAGGGGCTCATCTGAGACCTTTAACTGCTTCCGTGACTCATGGGAAGACGAGGTGTGGTATGAGAGTAAACACGCTGCTTGTGTGTGCGCGCACGTGTGTGTGTACGTGTGGAAGAGAGGGGGGAGGGGAGAAAGAGAGAGAGAGAAAGAAAAAAAAAAGAAAGAAAGAAAGAAAGAGAGAAAGAGAAAGAGAAAGAAAGAAAGAAAGAGAGACAAAGAAAGAGAGAAAGAGAGAAAGAAAGAGAAAGAAAGAAAGAAAGAAAGAAAGAAAGAAAGAAGGAGGGAGAGGCGCACACAAAGAAAGAGAGAGGTGTATGAGGAGAAGGAGCGGGAGTTCATTTTGGCTCCTCTCCACAGCATGCAGCCTCTTCCCAAATCAAACAAGCAGGGGTGATAATTTATCCCTCACTGCCTGACACCATCAGCACGTCACCATCGCAGGTGTGTCAGGGTGGAGGAGGTGTGGGGTGAGTGATGGAGGAGGTGTGGTGTAGGCGATGGAAGGGTAATGGAGGTGTGGTATGGGGGTGATGGAGGAGGTGTGGTGTAGGCGATGGAAGGGTAATGGAGGTGTGGTATGGGGGTGATGGAGGAGGTGTGGTGTAGGTGATGGAGGAGGTGCAGTGTAGGCGATGGCGGGGTGATGGAGGTGTGGTGTAGGCGATAGAGGGGTCATGGAGGTGTGGTGTAGGCGATGGAGGGGTGATGGAGGGGTGGTGTGGGGGTGATGGAGGAGGTGTGGTGTGGGTGATGGAGGAGGTGCAGTGTAAGCGATGGAGGGGTGATGGAGGTGTGGTGTAGGCGATGGAGAGGTGATGGAGGAGGTGCGGTGTAGGCGATGGAGGGGTGATGGAGGAGGTGTGGTGTAGGGGATGGAGGGGTGATGGAGGTGTGGTGTAGGCGATGGAGAGGTGATGGAGGAGGTGTGGTGTAGGGGATGGAGGGGTGATGGAGGTGTGGTGTAGGCGATGGAGAGGTGATGGAGGAGGTGTGGTGTAGGGGATGGAGGGGTGATGGAGGTGTGGTGTAGGCGATGGAGAGGTGATGGAGGAGGTGTGGTGTAGGGGATGGAGGGGTGATGGAGGTGTGGTGTAGGCGATGGAGGGGTGATGGAGGGGTGGTGTAGGGGATGGAGGGGTGATGGAGGAGGTGTGGTGTAGGGGATGGAGGGGTGATGGAGGGGTGGTGTAGGGGATGGAGGGGTGATGGAGGAGGTGTGGTGTAGGCGATAGAGGGGTGATGGAGGAGGTGCAGTGTAGGCGATGGAGGGGTGATGGAGGTGTGGTGTAGGCGATGTAGGTGATGGAGGAGGTGCGGTGTAGGCGATGGAGGGGTGATGGAGGGGTGGTGTAGGGGATGGAGGGGTGATGGAGGTGTGGTGTAGGCAATGGAGGAGGTGTGGTGTAGGCGATGGAGGGGTGATGGAGGAGGTGTGGTGTAGGCGATGGAGGGGTGATGGAGGTGTGGTGTAGGCGATGGAGGGGTGATGGAGGTGTGGTGTAGGCGATGGAGGGGGGATGGAGGTGTGGTGTAGGCGATGGAGGGGTAATGGAGGAGGTGTGGTGTAGGGGATGGAGGGGTGATGGAGGAGGTGTGGTGTAGGCGATGGAGGGGTGATGGAGGTGTGGTGTAGGCGATGGAGGGGTAATGGAGGTGTGGTGTAGGCGATGGAGGGGGGATGGAGGAGGTGTGGTGTAGGGGATGGAGGGGTGATGGAGGAGGTGTGGTGTAGGGGATGGAGGGGTGATGGAGGAGGTGCGGTGTAGGTGATGGAGGAGGTGTGGTGTAGGCACCTCTCACCTTCTCCTTCAGCAGCTCCTTGAAGGCCTGCTTGGCCTCCTCCTTCGTGTTCCACTTGTAGATCTTCTTCACCAGCTCCGGACGCTCCTCCTTGCTCACGTCATTGCTGTGGGCCCGACCAAGGACAGGGAGAGGCCATCAGAGGACAAAGACACAGCAGGGACACACACACACACACACACACACACACACACACACACAGACACACACACACACAGCATCTGCACTAGACAGCTCACGAACGGCCAAAATATTTTCTAGTCTGGTGCATTAATACTCATCAGCTACAAAAACGTGAAGGGAAGGCAGTGGATGGTAGAACACGTGACACAAAAGGCTATTCAGGGGGAGTGAGCCGGCTACACTAGACATTCCCACAGGCCTGTGGGATCCCCGCGGAGGGTTCCAGAACACCTGTGGATTTGACAGACACTGGAAAGGGGCCCATGAATTATTCACAGTGGTTTTCTGTAGGTGAGGGGGGAGCCGCTGGACTATATATAGAATGTAGGCTTCACTTGCGCTTGTTGTGAAAGGGGATCGCAGTGCACTTGTGCTTGTTATGAAAGGGGATCGAAGTGGCACAGGGAGAGGAGGAGGTACATGTGAGGAACAGACAAAAAGACTAAGGCAGAGAGTGAAAGCCAGCACACACCAGCTATGATAATGTGTAGCACACTTCAATGGAAATTACTATGCTGCAGAGGCAGACAAACCGGCTTAAAAAAAGTAAAAGTCCTGCCATATATGCTTTCTGCCTGTGCTACAAACACAGATGATTTCACTACTTAGCTCATCTACCTGGCTCATCTACCTGGCCAAAGAGGTGTGCTTATTGGGATCAGCTGGTTCAGTGAACTGGCTGGAACAAATATGTGGCAGGACTAAGGCTGCTCGATTATGGAAAAAATTAGAATCACGATTATTTGGGCCAAAACTGAAATCACGATTATTCAAACGATTATTTTGTTGAAATATTTATTGAAAATGTATTCAAAAACATTTCGAAAAAATATTCTTGTACCTTCGGATTTTCCCTAATACCTTTCTTCGTAAACATCTCCTTTGATGTCTAATGTACGTTTGTAGAAATGTCTAATGTATACATCTAATGTACAGTACAAACAGTAGAAAATAGGACAAAAACATTGTTTCCCTCGATTTTATGTGTTGTGAGATCGTTTGGCCCTGAAATCGTTATCACGATTAGAATTTGATTAATTGAGCAGCCCTAGGCAGGACTTTTACTTTCTGAACCTGGAATGTCCCCCTCTGCTATGCTGTTTGGTGCAAACCATGCCCAGGCAAATGGAACTGTTGAAATCAAAGCTGCTGCAACACCGTCTACTTGAGCACCTTATCACGACACTTCTCTACCTCGTGGACTTCTTATTATCTTTGCTGCCCCCCCCCCCCCCTCAGTTCAGTGAATGCTGTATGAATGCACATGTGTGCAATATGTTTGATCTGTTTTTGCAATGTGTGTTATTGTGTATGCTAATGGACACCTTAATTTCCTTCGGGATCAATAAAGGAACTCTACTCTACTCTACTCTAAGCCGATGTGCAGAGGCCTTACATCAGACGCCTACCTGACAGGGGCCTCCACACTGGGCGGCTCCTCCATGTTGTTGACGGGCGTCTCCGTGACTGCGTCAGCGACCGGCATGGCCATGTGCGATGCCTGGTCTTCCACGACAGCTGCGGCAGGGACAGCGTTAACGGCGGCGGCGGCGGCGGCGGCGGCAGCGGCAGCAGCGATGGCCTCCGTGTCGGCCACCGGGGCGGCGTTGACGGCGGAGTCTGGTTGGGCCATCACGGCAACAGCAGGTGCGGTTCCTGGAGCTGCTGCGTCGGCAGTGCTGCGGGTCGTTAACGCACATTAGGAAAACAGACAGAACAAACAGACTGCTGTGCTCACATCAATCTCTCTTTTTTCGTTTTGTTTTTTTTTGGTTTATGGCTTTATTTAGACAGGACAGTGAAGATGGTAACAGGAGAAGCAAGTGGGAGAGAGAGAGATGGGGTAGGGTTGGGAAATGACCGCAGGCCGGATTTGAACCTGGGTCCCCATGGGCAAGTGCCCGTTCATGGTCTGGTGCTCCAACCACTGCACCCCCATGCTCACATCAATCTCTACATGAAAACACAATTGTGGACAAGAATGCTTACATGCTAGCGAACAGGATAGAAGTTTGATTGACTAATTATGTTACCAAGAGATCTGTAGCAAATTACTATTTTTGGCTATTTAAGCACAATAGTTCCGTTCAGTCATTACACAGCCTCAGGTCGTTGAGCAAAACTGTCACAACTTACCCGTTCTCTTCCGCTTTGATCATAGCTGAAAGTCAAAAGGAGAGGACAAACAGCGTGAGACTCAAGCATGACCAGCGTTTTAATATATTACATATTGCTTTCAGTTCAACACAGACAGAAACATCATTCTGTCACCTTTCCACACTATCTCCATCATATCAGGCAGTCACTCACTGCTTTATTTTGGCACTCGTTCACCGTGGCAAAAATATAAATGGTGATCATGAAAGATATGCCTGGATGGAGCCACAATCTCGATGGTCTAAATTTAGCTCGGTGGTCGCGGGTTATTGATCATAATACTCACCCTCCAGGTCCTCCAGCTCTTTGGGCTTAGTCCAGCGAGATTCCTTTGTCTGGGAGTTATAATAGTATGGCTTGCCAGTGTCTGATTTGTACTCTTTCCATGGACACTTAGACAACATTTGCTGGGAGGGGGGGAACACAAACATGGAATATCAATTATGTTACAAACAGCTATTCTGCCAAAAACCTTTCCACTGGGTCTTGCAGAAAGATTTAGACAGTGTTCCACAGAAACACATTCTAGTCTAAGGATTAGGCTTAAGCCTTGTGGAGAAATCTGTCCAGGGAGGGTGAAAAACCAGGCAGGCCTTCCTTAACTGATGGCCTGAAAGGTCCTGGACAGCCAATGTGGAGATAGGCTGACTCGGGCTGCTATCTGGACAGCCTCTCTCAGGTAAGAGCCTGACCTTTTCTTTCCAAGCTCAGCAGGGAAAATGCCAAAGAAAGCTTCACCCTCACAACCCACCACACACACACACACACACACACACACACACACACACACACACACACACACTCTTTCTCCAGCTCCAGAAATACTGCACCTATTGTGCGGCTAACACCAGCTGAGGCTGTCTTGTGGAGATGGGTCGGCAGCCTGACAGGCACACACTGCGGTGCTGATAGCAGGTCTGACAGCAGCAGTCCCATTTAATGCCACAGACACACTGGATTTCCTATCAGGGGGGTCTTTACCTAATATCACACAGCCATCTAAATGTGTCTGGTTTAGCCACGTCCATGGTATAAAAATAAATAAATAAATAAAAACATACTGAGCTGTGGTTCTAATGACAAACACAGCAGCTAAGACGGCATCTTACCATTTTTCCTGCCATGATGTAATTTAAAAAAAAACTAATATCAATTTCACTCCCCTTTAAGAAAAAATATAATAATAATAATAATTCACTGATAACATACAGATAAAAGTATTGGATAATAGGTTAAGTGCCTAATGTATCCACAAGGAAGCATAATTCTCATGCAACTGGACCTGACATTTATTAAATTCTAGTCAATGAAGCTTAAACGTGCACTGCACCTGTTCCTGAAGACAATCACCATGCAGCACACAGACGGGGAAATAAAGTGGCACTGAGAACAAGGCAAGACAGTAGTGAGCAATCATGTTGTTCATTTCGCCGGCCCTGGACCTACCTCAGCAGGGGACTTAAGCTCATCAGGTTTCTCCCAGGTGGACTGCTTGGTCTCTGTATTGTAGTAGTAGACCTTCCCATCCAGAGACTTGTGTTCAGTCCACACAGACTTCTGCAAAACGTTAAATGCACTCTGGGATGACAGACATCTACTAAGGGATCCACGCTGGAATATCTTATCGCATTTTGTCATCAATTCACTAACACCAGACACACTGAATGTAGCTATTTTCTGCATGACTTGCACAGGCTTTGATGATCCAGAAAAAAGAGAGCTTACACTTTCACAGTTCATTACTTTCATATTTTTTATGTCTTCAGGGATAAATGTCAGTGCATATGACACGTTTAAAGGCATATATTGCCAGAAGCTTCTTAGATAAAATAATTTAATTGTAGTAATATTCATTTTAAACTCTGTAGTTAGTAAAATTTTAAATAAATACAAATGATGAGCATAATTATTATTAATAATGTGTACCTTCTTTGGTTGCTCCTCCTGTGGAGAGTCATTTGCTGTGGTGCTTGCCTAAACAAAACAAACAACATTGACATAAAGATAACTCCAGCGCGGCTGGATGCGGCTGCCTTTTTACATAACAAAATGAGCAGAGGAGAGTCATCTTGTTTCGGAAACGTTTGGACAAAACACATTTCCATTAGCGACTACACAAAGGCTGAGTTTCCAGGCCAATTACAGGCTCCATTTACCATTTAGTCTGAGGAACATTACTGAATCTATTACAAGTAAAGAGCCTTTCACAGGCAGCCCTGGAGGGCTACTTACAGTTGTCGCAGAAGCACTGGAGGCTAAAAAAGAGGAAGCAAAAATTATTACAGATTTTATTATTTTATATCACCTGCTGTCAAAATTATAATTATTTTAAAAGACTGTTTTTATTTTAACACAAGACCCTTACCAGCGTTGTCTACTGGGCTCACACCAGGCTGTGGACACAAGAGACATTTCAAAACAAAAAAAAGGTTTAATGACGTCAGACAAATCAAACTTCACTTTGTCAAAGAGGTGTGGGTTGTGGTGGAGGTGGGGGTGTGGTGACTTAATGCAAGAGGCGCAAAGCTCGTTATGTTCTTTAATCCAAGCCTTTCACAGGGCCTTTTAACAGAAACCCAGGCACAAGCACTCAGCATTTTCAAGGCTGATTTTGTTCCCACAAGTACACCTCCTGCCAAACCAGTGTGAAAGTGGAAATGTTGAAGGATGCGACATGACAAGTGGAAACTTTCTCTGTCAGCTCCTAAAACAGCAAGCCAAGCAGCTGGCTTCTGTCTGATGCCGCGCTTCACCACACAAGGTGACAATTACATAACACTCGCACCTCTCCATGCAAAATCGCACGTGCCATTTAGCTCTGGCTTCAATATGAGGGGTTAAGTCGATCAATAAGATGCGTAAGAACTACACGCATCCAGCCTAGCTCCTGTGACGTCGTCACCTCCTAATTAAAAGACGGCCGCGATGTTCAAGCATTCAAAATGGTAATCAATTCAGCACACCCATTTTAAACACTTTTTGTGCTGAATTGATCTCATGGAAATAAACAGCTGAGAACTTTCTTTGTTATACAATGAGTGAACGCACATCACACCAGTCCATTCTGTGAGAACCTGGGGGTTAATGGCAGTCCACACATAAAGAAGCCCACACGTCTGTGAAACAACACAGGTGTACGACGGCTTCTCACGTCACCACCATCGGTAGACAGAGAGAGCTCGGGGGCGGGGGGAACTCTATGTAGGTAACGTCCCCCTCCCCACACCAGGGATGTGTTAATTATGTTAATGCTTCCACCAGTGACAGCTTGTGGGATCTATTTTTGAAAGCGAGCTATGGCAGAGGAAGAGGAAGGGGGAGAGGTAGGGGAGAGGCAGGGGAGTGGTGAAGGCGGGTGGTGGAGAGAGAGGAGAGTGGCTTACCGGCCCCGTAGGCTGCAGTGACGCAGATGGCATGCGAGGTGGCATCATCATCCCAGGCATCATGGGCGGCATCATGCCTGGCATCTAATAAAAGACCGTCATTAAATATTCATCTGACCCGTTAATTTTCCCCCCTTTCGCACGCGGTGGGAGCGCGCGCGAGTGAGTGAGTATTAAAACGCAGCGAGAGGTGGCGGAGCACAGCGCAGTCTCGGCAACAGCGACTTGGTGCGTGGCTCTGCGGTGTCGCTGCCACCACCTCCTGATCCCCCCCCGCGCTCCCCACAGCAACAGCAGCCCGCACCCACCAACATCACACTTTTTTAATTAGCAATTTGGGGGAGACAAAGTCATCAGACAAGCAGTGAAACACACTGGCCTGGGCTAAAATGCCTGCTGCGATGGTGATGCTATCCTGTCGGTGAACACAACACTGATGTCACATCTGCCACCCTCAGTTGTTAACTGCAGTGAAATTCCACCCACCCACCCCCACCTAAAAAAAAAACAATGTGACTACATTGCAAGCAATGATGGCCAATATGTGATATATGGACAATATATCAGTATCATGAGTAATACAGATATATTTTCAAGAAGATAATATGCAGTTGGGACAATATTGCCATAGACATATTCATCAAAGCTACTTGCTTTTCTGTATTGTATCCTTCAGTGAACACGAAACACTTTGCTGATTCTGTTTAAAATATCAGTATATTGTATATCACCAACTGGCCAAAAAATATCAGGATATCAGTTTTCGCCCATATCACACAGCCCTAATGGCCAACCCATAATCCAGAAGCTACAGTCTAGTACCACACATTCCAAGTAATCTTGTATACAATCTTGTATACCTGGCTGATCACTATAATCAACTGATGTAGTACATGGTTGAGACAAAATTGTGGTACTGCATTGTAACTCCTAAAATCACTGCAGGCAAGAGCAAATAGCATAGACCAAGTAAATATGTGACAAATAAATAGCTGTTCAGCTCATAGTTACAGAGAAATGTAAACAAAAAAACACCAACCATAAAATGAGATGTGCATCAGACAAACATACACATAGACAGACATACAGATGTGAAAGTTTCCACTCACCTGTCCCATTGGTGGCGCTCCCATCGGTGGCATCATGCCGGGTGGCATCATGCCAGGTGGCATGCCGGGGGTCATGTTCGGGGGCCTCTGTCCCATCGGAGGCATTCCCATGGGAGGGAAATGAGGCGGCATTCCAGGTGGTCCCATCTTTAGGGGGAAAAGAGGGCAAAAAAACGTGTCAGGTGCGTGTTTGTTATCTTAAAGGCCCACACCACAAAATAAATAAATGGCAATAGAAAAAAACAGGGAAGAAGTGAGCTTTCCGACACCGACTTACAAAAGGATGGGGCATGCCTGCTGGTGGGACACCAGGAAAAGGAGGCGCTTGGCTCGGACCATTATTAGCATCTGATGAGGACTGTCGTGAACAAGAGACCTCAAACAGTTACTACTACAGCCCGGGCTACTAGCGGCTGTAATAACTTATGGTAAGAGTAACTGTTGCAGTTCCGTGGTAACTGCCCCAAACACAGAGGGCGGGCAATCACTGAAACCATGGGGCCCTGATGCGGATGTTTATGAAAAGATTAGCATGGACATGACGTTACATGCATCTGTTGCAAACTACATGACCAGACAGAACTGTATACAATATCCTTTTACGATGGGCTAATAGCAATGTCTTCGGAAAAGATATTGCTATCTTGCATAGGACTGTGCCGCCCATTGACCTGACTAGCGGTGGTTATGAACACTAACGTCACTGTCATGAAAGTGGAGGCTAGAGTTAACACTAACACCTTAACAACAGTAACTTCAAATCAAAGAACAAACTTTCTAACTTTAATATTGCTTTAGAAGTCCAATTGTACAGTTTTGTTTATGTAACGTAATATTTCGTTTTGTCATAGTTCGTTTCTGAGACAAAATGATCTGGAAGACCGTGCACAACACAGTATTCCTACTATAACAACATTAATGATACCCCTGAACTGCAAACCAACACCAGTTTTGGTTAGCTTATGTTGAATGACACAAAGGCAATGAATAAGAACGTAGGTCTTGTAAATGGCACGTCCATTTGTTGTACAGCAATGTAACCAATTACTAATTAGCAAAGCTAACTCAGTCCCTTCGGTTTTTAAAGACTCGTTGTATAGCCAACTAGTTATCTACGAATCGCCAGTCTTTCTTTCTCACTCATTCAAACGCTTTTCTAGTTAGCCATGTTGTCTTACTATCTCTCCGCAAAGCTAATAAAGACTAGCTATATGCTAACCGGTTAGCAAATCATAACTAAAACTTACTACTTCCACTGACAATAAAACAAGAGATTGGAGATAATTCAAGCAGTGTTCAACCATATATTTCAGCTTTTTAAATCAGATTAGATAAAACATTTATCACAAATATAATGAGAAAATTGAGACAAACTTCACTCACCATGTTGGCTGAGTATTTAGCGGCCCAGCTCACCACATCGCAACAACCTGTAATCTGATTGGACAAAACCATGAAAGTTGAAAGGGCATGTGCAAAAGCCTGAGGGATTGTATTCAACAGCCTTGGGTTGCGCTAGAAGTGCGCACAGTCTTCAGCACGATTCAGCCAACCCATGGCATTGGTTAAATTGTGCAGTGCTTGAGTATTACTACTAAGAAATTAAATAGGGTAGTCCTTTCTTTGTTTAACAATGCATTCATAAACGTATGTATTTACACTGTAGGCAATTGCTTTTATTTAAATGTATTTTCAATTATATTTGAATATGTTATAATTTATTTATTGTTATAATTTGTAGTGTGTGTGTGTGTGTGTGTGTGTGTGTGTGTGTGTGTGTGTGTGTGTGTGTGTGTGTGTGTGTGTGTGTGTGTGTGTGTGTACAAGTTTGCATGCATTGAAATACATTATACTAACATTATTATTTTTCAGTTGAATTGGATTACATTCATGCAATTGCAGACTGCTGTATTTTGTATCCTAATAGCTGAGTGATAACATCAATAACAACATGAATCACTGAGAAGCATTTTAGGACATGGCATGTAACAGCCTGTTAGCCCTAATACTGAAAAATAAACAAATGAAGCCAGTTCATTTGAAACATTCAAATGTCACCTCTGATGTCCTTCACCGTAGTGCACAAGCCAACAGTGATAGTAATGTTTCGCAAATGCAGCCATTTGTCAGCGGCTCTCATGAGGAGCATACATCAAACCAGCCACCCACAGTGTGCAGCGCACTTGATGCATTGCAGAGGAAGCATTGTTGTGTCTGGAATGGGGCTGCTACGCTGTCTATATATAAATCCTCTGCAGGGAGTGTGGGAAACCTGCGCGGACCTTTTCCCCCTGTCGTGGTCATTTGTCATTTCTTTTTAATTGGGCAACTTTGTTCCTTTTCATCTGTGAAAACTGTCTTTGGACTCTGCCTCCAGGAGGTTGTATTTTGGGGAAAAGAGGTGTATTATAGCCCACCATGGCAGCCCAAGTCATTATGGGTTGTTTTTTTACAGAAGCTGTGTCTGAGGGATGCACTGCCAGTTTATGGGCTGAAATTTCCATTTCAAAGAGTTTAAAAGGAAAGCAAAATATGGCAGTTAACATTATCCCAACCAGATCAATATATGATTGTTTAAACAGCATAATATAGTGAACACAATCAAGCACTTATTTAAACTGGTAAATGGAGGATAAAGAGTCATGATTCTTTCATTGTATATGAATGTAGATGTGGAATTTAGAGTTTTTGAACAAGAACTCTTGTTGTGTTATTAGCTTTTAGGTAATTGTAAGTGGTGGTGAAAAGGGTATGGCAATGAAATACATTGCAGAGCCCACCTCAACCTACTCCCAGTTACAGCACAAAGCATAGCTTCGTTGAAGCTCTGAAAAACCTGGTTAGTGTGTGAAAGAGAAGTTAGGGCACTGCACAAAAATATTTACAGGTGTGATGAAGGTTTTTCAAAATCCTGCTATACTGCTAATTTTGGTATAATCTATCATGGATGAGACAAAAGATTATGGTCCTTGTAAAAAGGACCAATTGGGCTGTTTGAAGTGTTAAGACACATCTCTGAGGAAGAACTATGAGTTCAGTTTGCAATCCTGTCATTTGCAATTGTGTCAAACATTTAGTGGAAGCCTGTCTAATGTTGTGGCTTATGTAATGGTGTCTGTCCCACTTACCCTGGTTGTGAAGGCACAGAGGCGGCTCTCTCTTTCTTCTGATGGACTGGCCTGTTTTAGGAGAGAGACCTCTCACTACAAACTTCCTGGCCTATCTGCTGTTTTTCAAAATTTAGGCCATAAACAGGCACATACTTTACACTGACAGTAGAGGGAAACGTACATGGTATGACCACTACATTTTACTGTGGAGTTCAGCGCAAAGAGAAATATGATGAATGTATTATAAAACTGTGTGCAACAATTGGCAAGTTAATGCACAAAAACTGGTGTCAGCTTCACCCTAAGCTAAGGACAACATTTCACAAACTTTGGTGTGGTCTTAATTCTTAAACAGCCAATGTGCACTGGGAGATACATACTCTTCAACATTCAATTTTTTTTTTTTTTTTTTTGAGTTTTTACCAAATCAATACATCAAAAGTCTTGTCTAATATTAGTATGTAGGTAACATAACTTCAGTCGAAGTAACTTAACTTTGAACAGCCATTGTTAAGCTGATCCCCCTTCACCCATTTTATCTTTTATGCTTTTACGTATTGTTCTTTGCTTTTATTTTTGTTAACCACATTGATCTGCTTTTGTGTATGAAATGTGCTATACAAATAACCTTGCCTTGCCTTGCCTCACAGGATGTTACAAAACACGGTGTGTTCACTTGCTTATTTGGCTGCATTCATGAAAGGGGAAGTGAAGCATCTGTATCTACCACAGATCAATTTTATATTTCTGCACCATCACCAATGTCTCATGTTTCTTACGACAGAATTGAAAAATTTCCACCTGATGAACTTTATAAAAAGAATATACATATATAAGTATACTATAAGCTATGTCCTCGCTGGGCAGTGAATTACACTGAATAAAAATATACATCTGTAATTGTGAGTAACCCATATGGATTTTATCAATGTAATAATACTGTATCAATCCGGACAAACTGCACCCAGCAAAGGCTGTGATATCCTTACCTGTATTAAAGGTACTGGGATCTTTGTGTTATTAGTGTGCTTATTGTCATTGCCATTAGGATCATTAAGGTCATTCTGCTTTGAGATCTCATTCCAGGAAATTTAACTGTTGTTCACCATCAGAGCAGTTCTCATTCTCTGCATCATGTGACCACAATGACTCCCACTCCAGTTCACACCTTAGGCTCGTTCGAGATTCCAGTCCGCCCGTCTGCAACTGGCTGCATACGTCAACGAGAATTGCTGGTCACAGCAGGGGTGGGCATTAAATGAGGAAAATAAAGTCGAACACAAATCCTAACGAGACTGAGCTCGCGCCTCCCCGATCATCGTAGCAGATGACACACAAGTCATGTGTGGAGAGGGAGGGCGGGGGTTGTAGTCCTCTACAGTCTATGGTTGTAGTGGGGTGCACTGAGAGTTTAATTCAAGTCCAGTCTTTCTTATTGTTTAGATTAACATTGGAACAAAACGAGTTGCCCCAAAGTGCTCCACAACACAAACATGAAAACTAAGACAGCAAAACCATAAAACAAAGACCATAAGTAGGTATATAACACGGACAATGAAATAGAAATGGGATTAATAATTAAATAAATAATGGGCCGGGCTTGACAGCGTCAGATAAACCATCAGAACAAGGTAAAAATAAAGAGAAGAGATATATCTTCAAATTGGAGTACAATAACGTACACTTTAGATGACAAGTCCAGTCGGGGAGCACCGGACAATGCACCTGCACAGACGTCAGTGAACTTTTAACCAACCATGGCAAAGTAGCGTCACCAAGGAGGCGTTAGCTAGCCACTTGCAGTTGTGTGGAGGCAACTGCAAAGGTCTGTACGATTTGTCTGTAAACGTCATGCTCCCGCGAGTTTTCGGGTCATGTGTCATGGTCGCATTGTTGTGACAACTCGTGACAACCTCACACATTTCGGGCATGTCGGACACAATTTCTAACCACAATGCAACATTTTCAGCGTCAGGCTGCAAACGAATGCAAACGGATGCAAACGTCTAGGTCAAGTCAAATGCGCCCCTTGACAGGTGAATCATATGACTCCTTTGTCGTAGAATGAGTGGTGTGTTCTACTTCACCTCCAGGATTTAGAGATCCTGGTTCTCAATCATCAGGCCAGAACTGAAGAAGCGTTTTGGATGAAAAGTAAAACATCTTCAAGCTCCAAAAACAAGTCCAGCTGCTTACAACTTAGCTCTTTTGACTGCAGTAAGTATTAGTCTAATGTTTTTAGTTAGCAAGATAACTCAAAAAGTACTAGATGGATTTTGATTAAATTTTCAGCTTAAAAGTCATTGGATTTTGGTGGTGATCTGGATCACCATCTGGATCCAGGAATTTTTTATAGGATGAAGATGAAGGTTGATTTGAAGAAGTATGTGAACAAAGTGGTCAAGAACCAAATTAGTTACAGGTCTGAACTGAACAGCTCATTTGATGTCCACTGATATTCAGTTGTGTTGGAATTTTATAAAATGTAGAAATATATTGACATTTTCAGCAACGAATATGTCTGATTGTGAGTGCTGCTGTGACTGGCCAATGTATTTGGCAGGTAAAATTAAAACAATAAAAAAATCTACCTTACACAGGTATAGAAATGTTAAAAGTGCTTAGGTCATAACAGGTTCAAACAGAACAAGGTTGTGCGAACCAAATGTGTATGATATGATATTTAATGGTATGGCACATTTAGTGAATTACTTTATGCATGAAGTTTCACCCAGCAAAAGATCTGGGTGCTTTGGCAGTTGCGTGAGTGACTTTGCAAATTGTATGTGGGCTTTGGCAGCGGTACGAGTTTTCCTAATCATGCTGACGTATGCTACTGTACAAACTGATGTGATTCTCAGTAAACAGCGTAGTCATTCCTCTTGTTTGTGCAACTTGTTTTGACAAAGTTTTTGTTCACTTCTTCTTTCACCATCTCGTATAAAGGCAGTAGACTCCCTCACTTTCCCTCATCTTGAGCCAGGCATAGGCGCCACCATCTTCAGCAAAGCAGCCCAGAAGGCAGACTCATCCTCCAGCTGACCAACCAGAGATACTAGGACAGGAATCATACTCTGTGCTCTGGCTAACTGTGTTCCAGAACCATGGTAAGGAGAGTCTCTCTCTCTCTCTCTCTCTCTCTCTCTCTCTCTCTCTCTCTCTCTCTCTCTCTCTCTCTCTCTCTCTCTTCTCTTCTTTTTTGTCTCTTTCTGTGTGTGTGTGTGTGTGTGTGTGTTGTGTGTGTGTGAGAGACAGAGAGAAAGAGAGTGCGAGAAGTGTTTAAAGATTGTTTTTATTAATGTCTGATTACCTTTGCAGGTGTGTGTAGCTGTGAAGGGATTCCTCTTGATGGCTCTGCTGTCTCTGATGATCACAGGGGGTCTGGGAGGATTGTAAGTCATTCGGCACACAAATACCTACACTACAGGACACCAAACGTAACAGACCTTATTTTGAAAACAGAAAACACAATCAGCAATGAATCCTCATTGACATCTATGAAACCTCATGCATACTTGCTTTTGTGAGCTCATGAGTGATATGAGCTACCAAGAGGGTTGCTGTATGGCCTTTATCAGCTGCTTTACCTCTGCCAGTCTGAATGCACAGTAAAGGTGTGATTCCTGTAGACTGACCTACTGTATGCCTAATGAAGATGAGTAGATGCTATCCCAGACAAAATGTATTTTGTATTTCTAAAACTTTTAACAGAAGAATGCAATTCTGGCAATAGGGCACATGTATTTAGCTTAAACAGTTATTTGGATTTTGTTTGTAAAGTAGAAAAACAAAGGGAACGTAACCACAGTAAACCTTGTGCAAACACAAATCATTTAAGCCTATTTCATTTTAATTTGTATGCAAGAATGGGCTTTGTGTGACTTGTAGTGGGCACACTGCTAAGATGTTTGTGGGGGGAGTGGTCCAAAGGCATTGGAATATATGGTTCAATAGGAAGATATGCAACAATTAGCAAAAAAAAATCAAAGCAATGAAACTACCAGATCAGCTCTCATATTTTATACACCATAATGGCTTATTTTACATTGACTGTGGACAGCATCGGTGTTACTGCTAACTGTGACAGTGACAAATTATTGACTTTGCTGATAGGGAATCGTGCACTTGGGTTTGTGTCAGGGAGAAGGCAGCGAGTGAGTAACTAAAGTAACTTGCAGGGCAACTCCAGGCCCCACCAGCTCACACCTTCAGTCCCCAAGCAGATGGGATTATCTGGCATACAACATGGCTTACTGACAGCTCACTGTTGCTTGTTGTGTAATGTGTGTGTGTGTATCTGCAGTGGCAAGGAACCTCGACCCGCCTCTGTTCCCAGACCCAAGTGAGTGTCTCAGCTTTTTCACAGCAAAATCCCCTCATCATACACTCCCAACATAATGTTATAATTTACATGTTTAGAATTATAATTAACAATTTACAATTTTAAGTTTAATACTAATTTACAAAAGGTAAAGGTATGATTTATACATTAAAATGTAGTCAGTACTCTGAAACTTCACACTTCAAGTGTTTAATATTTGAATGTCAGGTTAATATAAAACTCTAACTCATTTTTTTAGTGTTGTTGTCTAGCTCACTATGTCAAACTATGAGTGTGTGATGAATGATAGTATTTGCGTATGTGTAATGATGTTGCCTTTAATATGCAGGGATAAGAATGATAAGGTTCCACCACGATCTAGTTCTGTTCCTGCAAGGTGAGTGGTACATAAAAAATATGACTCTGAAAGTATGCAGAAATATTCAGACATCTGATAGTTGGTTCATGCAAACTTCTTAATGAATTCCTTATTCTTCTCTAGAATTCCGGCGATGGATACAGGAACCCTCGCTAAAATCATCCAATACCTCCAGAACAGGTAAGGAAGTAAAACATCCATCACAGTGGTAGCATGTAAACAAATAACCATAAGTCTTCAGTCCAGACCCAGAATCAGTAGTGGTAGTTATTCCTGAAGTTGGGCTGAAGGTATGATAAACATGTCTGTCCCATCTGAACTATTGCCATTTTTCTGTGCGTTATTTTTCCCCTTAAATTGACATCACGGGAATTGGCACCAATTATCTTTGTGTAAGTAATCAGCGTACAAATACTGAATGTGGTATGAGTTCAGAAGAAGACTAACTACGGCAGCACTAAGTCACAAAAGGAAAAGGCAACTAAACAAAGCATATGCTATGACATTGAAATGTTTTTTTTTTTCTTTTAGTAGTAAGTACACAATTTTAGTAGACAATTGTTTTGATTACACATCAAACACATGTACATCAATTCACACATGTAGACTTACTTTTGTGACTTAATTTCGTCACTTTCCACAATGGACCAATATTTTGGGTATTCTTTTGTGTCATTTAAGCATCAAAATTTCTCCCAGCCTGGCAAGAAAGCACATAAGTGAGCATGACAGAGGGCAAGATAGAGCGAGAAAGTTGTTGGTGTGAAAGTGAGCCAGCTATGGATAGCCATCTATATGCTAGCGTAGTTCAGTTTTTGATGGAACACATTTTAGATGTTAGCACTCATTGCATTATTCCAAATGTGGAGGAACCTTCAGCTTCTAAGGTATCAGTGTAGTAGTAGTAGTAGAAAATTCTGACTATATAAAGAGCTTGATTGTGATTATTTTGGATGCTCTGGATTTGCAGAAACTTGTTCACTTAACTTCACCTAACTTGTTTGCACTCTTTCTTCAAGCTATCAACCACCTGAAAAGACTGATTATGGGGGTGGTTTCCAGTTCGCTGCTATGATCAACGTTGAGCAAGAATACTGCTCGGGCCCTTTTGATAATAACTTTCTCGATGGAGAGAACAGTGCAACTGTCAAAGAGCAGCTCAACAAAGTAAGTCTCTATCAGGGACAAAAGCTGGTCGTTGCCGTACCAATGAACAAAGGTCAAGGTGGAAAAGCAGTCCACTCAGAGCGCGTCTTGCTCATGTGTGGAGACAACAACCAGGCCGTGACTCCTGTGAAAAACCTGCTGAACAAGATCAAAGATGGCTGTTCGGTTTTTTATACCTATAACTCCCCGTGCATGCAATTCTGCCTGAACCAACAGAGGGATGAAGATGAACGCAAGAAGGAACAAACACTAAAAGAACGAAATGAAAAAAACAGATTGAAGGGGAAGAAGATTGTCCCGATAGAACCTGCTGTGAAGAAGTGCATCGTGGACTCCCTCGATATACTGACCAACTACCGTGGTCTGAAGGCCTTTGTGTTCAGTCGGGTCTTTGACAAAGACATCATCGGGAATACTGAAGATGAAAAGGAGCATAAGGTGGCTCTGCTGGCTGCTGCGCTGAAGACGGTCGCAGAGAAGGTCCCCCTCTACAAGTGCAGTGGCACCTCTTGTGTCAATTGCCTGAGTGGCGGTGAGATTGTTAGCCAGTGCTTGTCTAATAATCCTTGAGCATTACAATTATGTCCAGATGGATTGTCATCTCTCATCTCTATTGCTCTGTCTTACTGCATCAATAATTTCAAATGTATTTACTAATCTGAGTGCTGACTGATATTAATAGAACATTTGTCTGTTATCAGTTACTTAATAAATATAAGCATCCATTAAACTGTCTGTTGTAATGACTGTCTTTGTCTACAACTGTCTTTGTTAAAAGATGTTACTAGCTGCACCACATAGCAGTACATGGTATGACTGCCTCACTGGGCTGTGAAGTTCAGCACAAAGAGAATTATAATGCCCCCTATGGAATGAATGTCTGTTCTGTAGCTATACGTCAAAATGCATTTTTTTGCATAGAGCTAAAAATATTTAGCCTGGCTATCGCGACTTGTCAATTCTCTGCGAGCATTGGTCTGGCCAAGCTGTGTTGTAAACCCATTTCTCAGAAGGCGGGCTTAACCCGCCTCTTTCAAATGCCTCTGTTTGCTACTGGACGAAGCTTCAATCAATCACACCCCTCTGCCCTCTGACGTATACCCCAGCAGAAGAAACAGCTTCCAAACAAAAAGTAGTAGTAGCCTGTAGTCATAGAAATGGCGTTAAATGATTTGTGATGACTTGTGAGGTGAACATGAGAGTGGCTGGTGTTGGCCATTTAATATTGATATTCGAAAAACGAATCGGTGCGATCAAAGGCGAAATGTCCACAACAACAGCGTCCTCGCAAAGCCCAATGGACTTGGCTACCAGCGGGGCTAACTGATAAATTAAACTTTTACTGAAGCCGGTCGGTAGCATTGCAAAAACGCCCTTTCCCGCAACAAATGCTTCAAGGGCTGCCCTTTGCTCTATTTTCATATAGAACTTCCCTTTGAATTCATCCTAAACAGCAGCTACAGATGCATTGAAATCTTGCGTTTGCTCCACGTTCGCCATGTACACAGTGACTGAGATAGATTTCCGGTCGCTGAACTACCGCGTCATTGCCTTTTGAAATGCTCGATTTTCATTGGCCCCCTATCTGAGGACTGAGCAGAAGTGGTTTAGATAGGCAGCTTGGCCAGACTGACTTGCTCGCGAAATGAAAATGCAGCGTCACAGGCAGTATGGGCGTGCCCAGGCTAAAAAATATTATACTTTTATAGCGCTATATATTTTTTGGAATTATAGCACCCCCTACAAACTGTACATAATATAATTAGTACAGTAAACAAGCCCTAAAAAGCCCTTACTGTATGTTCAGATGAAATGCGGTAAAATGTTAAATCAGCTGAAGAAGCCCAAAACGCAACACTTGTCAGACTTGTAGGCTATATTTATGGTTATGGTTTTTGAACAAATATGTCTAGTACTTCTCTATAGTACCATGCTGTCCACAGAAGGACACTGCTATGAGTAAGACTGTTACAGTTGTTACATTCTTGGGGAAGAATTTTATGTACACACAAACCTAAGGAATTTTGATACAAACTCATTATGACCGCCGCTAGCGAAGCTAGCGTTAGCGGTCATTATAGTGTTGCCGCGACTTTTTTCCCTTTTTTTTTTTTTTTTTTTTCTTTTTTTTCCCCGATTTTCCGTCAACGATTTCCGGGACACTGGAAGTACGGGGGACATGAATCTTTGTAGGCATGTAGCCCTAGAACTTTTTGAGTGACTAGAAGCTTTTGGTCCCCAAGGGCCACCCCCCCGCTTTGCCAGGGTCCGTCAAAGAGGGGGAGACCAGCAAAAGTTTTTGCTGAATAACTCAACGTTTCACCCAATGACATGAAATTTTTGTGATATGTCGGTGTTACAGAGATGTATCGAACCAGCCCACAAACACTCACTTGAAGCACAGCGCCACCTAGTGATATGGGTACATGCAAAAATTGGGATTTTCAGTTGCCAATATCTTGGACCGCGAAGGTGGGAACTGCACAAAATACGTCATGCATGATCACCACAAAGACCTCTAACATTACAGCACATGCCATAAAATTTGGTCCATAGGGGGCGCTGTAATTTTAGAAAATGTCATTTTGCCTATTATCTAGAGAATGCTAATATTTACAACAACTTTTTTTTTATCGTGAAATCTATTGACTCTCACGCATTGAAAGCACTGGTCGACGCCCACTTCCAATAAAAACAATTTCCGTGAAATTTTAACATTGCGAAAACGAATTTGAACGAACTCGTCATAGGCCGTTCATGTGAATCTCACCGAATTTGGTATATGTCATCTACAGACAATGCTGACAAAAAGTTATCAAAGGATTTATCTTGAGATAAACCGTTTCGAAGTTACACGTCAATGAACATTTAACACGTAGCTTAAAATTCTTCAAAAGTCCATATCTTGGCTTTTAATTGCTCAAATTTGGTCAAAGTTGACATGCCATCTCTAAACAGCTTTCTTTTCATGTGTACTAAATTTTGTGACATTTCGTCATAGGGGGCGATGTTTATTGGCAAAGCTAGTTGTCAAAAAACAGTTTTTGTTAAATGATTCGTCAACAATTTTGCCCAAGACAACGATTTTGTGTTAGTATGTCAGTGTTACAGAGACATATCGACCCAGCCCATAAACACTCACTTGAAGCATAGCGCCACCTAGTGATAAGGGTAAATGCAAAAATTGGTATTTTGAGTTGGCAATATCTTGGACCGAGAAAGTGGAATTTTGCGCAAAATATGTCATGCATGATCACCACAAAGACCTCTAACATCACAGCACATGCCATACAATTTGGTCCATAGGGGGCGCTGTAATTTTAGAAAATGTCATTTTGCTTATTATCTAGAGAATGCTAATGTTTACAAAAAATTTTTTTTTATCGTGAAATCTATTGACCCTCACGCATTGAAAGCACTGGTCGATGCCCACTTCCAATGAAAACAATTTCCGTGAAATTTTAACATTGCGAAAACGAATTTGAACGAACTCGTCATAGACCGTTCATGTCAATCTCACCAAATTTGGTATATGTCATCTACAGACAATGCTGACAAAAAGTTATCAAAGGATTTATCTTGAGATAAACCGTTTCGAAGTTACACGTCAATGAACATTTAACACGTAGCTTAAATTTCTTCAAAAGTCCATATCTTGGCTTTTAATTGCTCAAATTTGGTCAAAGTTGACATGCCATCTCTAAACAGCTTTCTTTTCATTTGTACTAAATTTTGTGATATTTCGTCATAGGGGGCGATGTTTATTGGCAAAGCTAGTTGTCAAAAAACAGTTTTTGTTAAATGATTCGTCAACAATTTTGCCCAAGACAACGATTTTGTGTTAGTATGTCGGTGTTACAGAGGTGTATCGGTCCAGCCCATAAACACTCACTTGAAGCATAGCGCCACCTAGTGATAAGGGTAAATGCAAAAATTGGTATTTTGAGTTGCTAATATCTTGGACCGAGAAGGTGGGAACTGCACAAAATACGTCATGCATGATCACCACAAAGACCTCTAACATCACAGCACATGCCATACAATTTGGTCCATAGGGGGCGCTGTAATTTTAGAAAATGTCATTTTGCCTATTATCTAGAGAATGCTAATATTTACAACAACTTTTTTTTTATCGTGAAATCTATTGACCCTCACGCATTGAAAGCACTGGTCGACGCCCACTTCCAATAAAAACAATTTCCGTGAAATTTTAACATTGCGAAAACGAATTTGAACGAACTCGTCATAGGCCGTTCATGTGAATCTCACCGAATTTGGTATATGTCATCTACAGACAATGCTGACAAAAAGTTATCAAAGGATTTATCTTGAGATAAACCGTTACGAAGTTACACGTCAATAAACATGTAACACGTAGCTTAAAATTCTTCAAAAGTCCATATCTTGTCTTTTAATTGCTCAAATTTGGTCAAAGTTGACATGCCATCTCTAAACAGCTTTCTTTTCATGTGTACAAAATTTTCTAACATTTCGTCATAGGGGGCGATATTTATTGGCGAAGCTAGGTGTCAAAAAACTGTTTTTGTTAAATAATTTGTCAACAATTTTGCCCAAGACAACAATTTTGTGTTAGTATGACGGTGTTACAGAGGCATATCGGTCCAGCCCATAAACTCTCACTTGAAGCATAGCGCCACCTAGTGATAAGGGTAAATGCAAAACTTGGTATTTTGAGTTGCTAATATCTTGGACCGAGAAGGTGGGAACTGCACAAAATACATCATGCATGATCACCACAAAGACTTCTAACATCACAGCGCATGCCATACAATTTGGTCCATAGGGGGCGCTGTAATTTTAGAAAATGTCATTTTGCCTATTATCTAGAGAATGCTAATGTTTACAACAACTTTTTTTTTATCGTGAAATCTATTGACCCTCACGCATTGAAAGCACTGGTCGACGGCCACTTCCAACAAAAACAATTTCCGTGAAATTTTAACATTGCGAAAACGAATCTGAACGAACTCGTCATAGGCCATTCATGTGATTCTCACCAAATTTGGTATATGTCATCTACAGACAATGCTGACAAAAAGTTATCAAAGGATTTATCTTGAGATAAACCGTTTCGAAGTTACACGTCAATGAACATTTAACACGTAGCTTAAAATTCTTCAAAAGTCCATATCTTGGCTTTTAATTGCTCAAATTTGGTCAAAGTTGACATGCCATCTCTAAACAGCTTTCTTTTCATGTGTACTAAATTTTGTGACATGTCCTCATAGGGGGGCGATGTTTATTGGCGAAGCTAGGTGTCAAAAAACTGTTTTTGTTAAATAACTCTGCAACAATTTTGCCCAAGACAGCGATTGTGTGTTAGTATGCTGGTGTTACAGAGGCGTGTCAACCCAGCCCAAAGGCACTCACTTGAAGCATAGCGCCACCTAGTGATATGGGTAAATGCAAAAATTGGGATTTTGAACTGCCAATATCTTGGACCGAGAAAGTGGGAGCTGCACAAAATACATCATGCACGGTTCAGCACAAAGACCTCTAAAACCACAGCACATGCCATACAATTTGGTCCATAGGGGGCGCTGTAATTGTACAAAATCTGATTTTGCCTATTCCTTGCCTTCACAAATCACTCCTACACACTATACAAACACACACAATGTCATTCATTCAAAACCCACATCCATGCCCACTTTCAGAAAATCATTTTCACAGAAATTCTCACCTCACAACACTGCTCTACCACACACTTATCATGCCAACAGTTCCCACATTTCAATATACTGCGGCGGTCATACCATGTACCGCTATGCGGTACATCTAGTTTTATACAGTGTGACAAACATTCAATAAGTAGCCTAATCACTATAGTTTTTTATTGGTAAAAATACTTGGTGAAGTGAGGTTCACTGCCCACTCCCTTAAAAAGACAGGATTACCTTGGAGAAAGCCAAGGGTGGACCCGCTTTTCATCTTAATTTGACACGAGTGTGACAGCTGGTGTCTCACCAGAGGAATTGAGGGGAGGAATGGGAGGGGGGTGGACGTAGTTCAGACAGTGTAAAATCTGAGGAAGAAAAAATACAATAAAGCACCTACAAACATCACAACATAATGTAAAGCTGTCTAATGATTATAAATGTTGATCTCTCCATCACATCCCTCTAACGTGCAAATTTATCAGTGACTATAATGTCACATAGTAAAGTCACCAGTCTATCCAACATAGTCCAGCGCTTCAAGTAAATCATTAGCCATTTGTCTTCAAACTATTACTATTACAATTCACACTCAAAACTACACAGATTGTCTGGTCATAATGACTGTACTTGTGTCACCACTGCATTATGCTAATGTGGCAGCATACCAATCCCATAGCCTTCTGATGTTAGCAAATTGGCTTCATTTTGAAAAAGTTGTGGTAAATCTTAGAACACTGGTAATCAGAAATATGTTGGTTCACTGCACTTCAGTATCAATACTTTAAATTAATTGCTGGCAGGACAGTAAACAGAGTGCATCACATACATAGGTTAGCTAGCCAGTTATCCAACTCCTTGACTCGAGACGAGTTCTTCATCACTGTTTAAAGCTGTATGAGTTAAGTGAAGGGTGCGCATCTTATTGGGTATACAAAGTCCTCCCTATCTTGCCTTATAGTGCAATGCTTGTTTGTCAGGGTATGTTAAGCTTTAATTGCTTACAGTATGTGGTAAATCGAGTAATATTGTGATCTAAACCTATCTATTGCAGGTTCATCTCTGATCAGGGACCATTCTGACAGCACAATTACGACCATCCCCAAAACATGTAGGAAAATTAAGAGCATCATTATGTTTTCATTCTGTGTTGTTTACTTTGTTGAGGTTGCTTACAATTTAGCTATGGTAATGGTCCTCTTAAATTGCTAAGATCCTCTACAAGCATGTCCATCCCACTAATGAGCATTGATCTCAGATAACCCACGTTCTATTGATCTGACTGAAGTATGGTGGCTGTCACATGTCCAGTATGATACCTGTTCCTACAGAAGAACATAAAATGTCTAATGTGTGCGTGTGTGTGTGTGTGTGTGTGTGTGTGTGTGTGTGTGTGTGTGTGTGTGTGTGTGTGTGTGTGTGTGTGTGTGTGTGTGTGTGTGTGTGTGTGTGTGTGTGCTTTGTGTGGTTGATTTGAGCTGATATCCCTAGCTATTCTACTCCAAAGATTGCAAGTAGGGAAAGACTTTGTTACCATGACAATCTGTGCCTTGAAGCTGTATCCTTGAAGCCTGCACCTTTTTTTCTGTTGGAAAGGGCATTATCACACTGGACTACTTTTAGTTGAAATTATAATGAGACTGAAATATTTCAATATCAGTTAACAAATACACATTAGCCTGACAATAAAATCATATTTCCAAATATTTGTGATTTCAGGTCAAAGTCTCAACAGGTCATATTTCCAGGACTAGAATACAACTGCTTGGATTCCAGTGTGCATTTCATTCAGTTTTTTATCACTGCTTCAGGTCTAGCACAAAGATGTTGATTGCTCGAGAGCAATTCTCTGACTATTTCAGAAAGCGCCTGATTTCATGAACATCTGTCAGCTACATTTGGCTTTCCCTTAACAATGTTGTTGAAAGGAAAGTACCTCAGTGTTACTTTTAGGTTTGAATTAGCCTATGCAACTGTTTGGGAGCTATGATAGCTTTTTTTTGGTTGGTGTAATTCCATTATTCACTGTACACACAGCCAGTATGTTTATCATTTATTTGTAATTTGTGGATGGGTTGTTAGTACAAGAGAGTTTTTGTTTAACTATCGAGGTTGTTGTATAAATCTGGGACAGACAGACAGAAACTCCTGGCTTCCACAGGGAACAACAAATGCCCTCTATCATACAGCATGGCAGCTTTTCATAACTGATTTTTGTTTCACCCAGGCTGCTTGCATGTATTTAATAGATGGGGCAGAGTGTAAATCATCTCCAAAACACATTTAATTAACTCCTCTTGTATTTCATGATGGATTTGACTCTGGCTTCGTTTCAGCACCGAAACCTTTCAGCTGCTCTGCGAAACGTTCTGCGGTGCCGCTCCCATGCAGGGCCTCTGAGTAATGAACTGTTGATGCGCCTGCCTCGCTTTCAACACCTACGGAAGGTACACCTGCTACTGACTGGCGAACGCAGCCTTGCTGAGATTAGGGGAATTAGGGCTTGTGTTGGAACACCAGGCTGCTGCAGACCAGATGAGGTGACAGAGTAACCATAGGTGTATGATGAGATGATCAAAGCCCATGGGAGACAGCCACTTGACACACAGACACTGTGTGTGTGTGCGTGCGTGCGTGCGTGCGTGTGTGTGTTTGTGTATGTGTGTGTGTGTGTGTGGACAGGTTGTGTTGGGGGCAAGGAAGTCCAGCAGAATCACAAGTGTTCCAAAGGTCCACCTCCATATCACTGATGTGTCACGAAACCTGAAAGCCTTTTTTCTGCTTTTGTGATAAGATGTAAGGCCCTGGCTGATGGCAGAAAAAAGTAGAAGCTCATTCTGCCTCGGCCATGCAGACAAAGGCTGGTTATGTGAGCTGCATTCAGCACAGCTTCACTCATTCCTAAAGGGTGAAAGGCGACTGCTGCTACCTTGATAACATGGTAATCTGACCAGGTAACTTTCACCCTTGCAAACAGCACACATAATGGTAGACCAGCAGGAGATACTGTAATTTGTACTCCTACATAACTTGTTCAAAGTGGATGTACTGAAAAGTTTGTGCTGTACTCTTTAAAGTCATCTTCCACTCTTTCCCTTTTTCTCAAAAAACATTTTATTTTACAACATATTATTATAGGTTATGTAATTGATATCGGCAAATTCACATGATATGTTTTTTGTGTGTTTCAAGATACACGTGATGAGATTCACTTTATCTGCATTTGCACCCGTCCACTGCAAAGTTTACTACTTATAAACAGGTCACTGTCAGCCCCTGGGAAAGCATGTGAATGTTTTTGCATAATATTAAGCTTGCTTTCAATCAATCTTGTCCTAGCTGGCCCACTAGTTCTGTTCAACTTCCTCCCATCTGTTTGCTGCTGTCAGACACTCAACTCAAGGGACAAAACAACTAATTATACAGAGTATCCAACCTATAACAGCCACAGTTACAGCACTTTAAGTTGAAGTGGTTGATGCAGCCATATTACGGCACATTATGGGATATTGGGTAATTAAAGCCCGTACCTTTCATTAAATGTCACCTTGACTTTTAAATGAAATCAATCCTTGACAATGAAATCTGTGTGGTCTGGTGTCCACTAGCACATGGGCCCCTTCTGCTAAGTGTAGGGATTCATTTCGCTTATTGCATTTGTCAGCCCCTCCCCCCTAGTCAATAAGAAAAGAGCATGTTAAGAAATCTCTCCTGTGAAATCCTTAGAGAAGATGTATTAAAGTGCACGCCATGCATGAGAATCCCAAACACATCTAATCTGACTTGCCAGTTGAGCAGGGCTCTTGTGCTGCTGGAGAACTCCAGGGGCTGCTGGCCGTACCCTGGGAATTCATGCCTAATGGTCCGCTTCCAGCCTCTGTCTATATGCAGCCTATGAAAGTTCCTCTGAGTGCTCGGTGGTGAAACAGCACCAGGTCATGACTTATTGAGCCTTGTCAAGTTGCCTGTGTGTTTGTGTGTGTGTGTGTGTGTGTGTGTGTGTGTGTGTGTGTGTGTGTGTGTGTGTGTGTGTGTGTGTGTGTGTGTGTGTGTGTGTGTGTGTGTGTGTGTGTGTGTGTGTGTTTGTGTGTGTGTGTGTGTGCGCGTGCGTGCGTGCGCACATCTGTGCATCTGTTTGTGAGAGTCTATTTTTGTGTTTGCATGTGTGTTCGCATGTATTTGTGTGTGTGTGTGTGTGTGTCTGTGTGTGTGTGTGTGTGTGCATGCATGCTATGTTTGTGCATGCATGCTATGTGTGCGCGCATGTGTCTATGTGACAGAGTACATTTGTGTGCTTGTGTATGTATGAGGTCCTTCCAGAAATACCTCCACAACATGCTGGGTCCGAGTCTGTTATCGCCTTTGCTGAAGGCAGCAGCAGTGCATAGATGTCTCCATTAAACCATATTTACATTTCTGAGAGGGCTGGGTTTCAGGGCAGGAAATTAAGTAAACATCTCTTATGTGAAAGATAGAGATCATACAATGTATGCAACATGTGCCTCTGTAAATGATAAAGGGCAGTGGGCCAACTGAATGTCAGTTGCAATTTGTGATTTAGCTTTATATGAGTGCATGACTTCTCAAGAATACCACTGTATGAGTCTAACTGTTTCTGGATGCAAATCCTTCCAGCCCATAACATTAAATAATCATCATTTTTAAGTGGATTAAGGGACTACATGTTGCATTTACAGTGCGTCCTACTCTCTGCTATGCTTTTTTCCTTGAAGATAGAGCATTGTAATCTGGCATTGATCTGCTTCTGCAGCATTTTTTAATTTTCAGCCATACACAAAGAGACGCAGATGAGGTGAGAAAGTGACCAAAGGTGTATGATGAGATGATCAGAGCCCATGGGAGACAGCCACTTAACACACAGACAGTCTGTGTGTGTGTGTGTGTGTGTGTGTCTGTGGCTGAATGCTTGTGATTTTGCGACGTTTGTATGTGTGAGTGAATAAGGGAGCAAGAGAGATGTGAAATGAGCAATTTAAAGATGTCTGAGGCACTCATCTGGTTTGACAAGGTAATGATGCTGCAGTCAGATCATGAAAGCTGAGATCTGAATTTGAAAAATAACATGTTCTGGTAAATACCTACGCATATTTGACATGTGGACCTTCTGATAGAGAATATACCGTAATTTTGAAGGCAGCTTTTGTGATTGTGATTTAAGCCTGCAACAAAGACAGACATCAACATGAAGGAGTAGGGAAAAGACCATTTTGGTGAATAGAAAGCAGTGGTGTTACATGCCTTGCACATTAGATGCATTAGATTAGTTACTAGTTACATACTATATTACACAGTAGAGTGTAACACAAAGTTAAACAAAGATTCCATGTTCTGAAGAGGACATCAACAAAGGGCCACACTTAGTCCATTACGTCATTACAGGTACCACTCGGAAAATTAGAATATCATGTAAAAGTTGTTTTATTCAGGCAATCCAACATAAAAGGTGAAACCAGTACATTTTATAGATTCATTACATGCAAAGTGAGATATTTCAAGTTTTTTGTTGTTGTAATTTTGCTGATTATGATTTACAGCTTATTAAAACCTCAAACCCAAAAACTCAGAAAATGAGAATACTGTGAAAATCTTCAGTATTGTAGGCTCAAAGTGTCATACACTAATCAGGCAAGTAATGCAAAACACTGGCAAAAGGGTCCTGAGCCTTTAAACATTTCATCTTTAAAGTTGAGTTACAACTGAAATGCATGCACTTTTTCAGGATGTTCTAATTTTCCGAGTAGTACCTGTACAGTACATGCTGATGGCGCCTTACAGTACATGCAAGTGAGGGAAGGAAACACTTACTGCGTTAGCCCGTCCCCTCACTTCTTTTCTCAAGTTGTCATTGGAGATGTATAATGCAGTTCAAAGTAGATGCATCACCTTCACCCCCTAAATATAGTGTGAGTCTTCAGGCAGGCTGCTAAGTAACAGAAATAACCCTGCGTTTCGATACTGACTACACCGCACACAGGGCTACTGATCCCAGTTAGCCTCCGCTGAGGTGACGGTGTCGCGCCCGTTTCCATTAATCTTACCCGAGCGCTCCTCATAAATGTTTTCCTCGAGCAGAGATCACAGCGGTAATTAAAATGAAAGATAAAACACTTTTTTTGCTCACTTGGGAATCCCTGCCCTGTAATATTTAAGCTCAGACTCATTCAATGAAACATTTAATAGGTGAGTAAGTATTCATAGGTTTCGTTTCAGCTTCGTGTTAGGCCTGAATAACGAGCACTGTTGACGTTAGGGGCGCATGGCCGGTCCCAGAAGGGCTGTGGGCAGCACTGCTGTATGCCACCCCTGACTATGTTCTTTGACTGACATTGCATTAAAATATTCACTTAGGTGAGCCCACCTGCTCCCAGCACTGTAATGAGCTTGTGGAGTTTGCGGAGGCCTCCTGTGAGCTGAAGCGATGGAGGGAGGGACCCTGATGAGATCTCACATTCAAAGTTAGAAAATAATAACCTCTCACAGAAGCTCAGGTGGAGGGCTAGCCATTTACATTTGGCACCTACTTCAACCGGTGTGGGCCTTTTGGTAATTCATTACAGTGTGGCTTCAGCTGCCAACTCCCCCCGACTCAACCTAATCTCCTCATAAACCATAAAGTCGGCTTTCTGCTTTTTTGGGTTCTGTTCAGATTATCCAAGCTGCCAAATCACTCTCGCCTACCAGTCAGGTTGCACTTTACCTCCTGTATTATTATGCAACTGGGCATGTTTTTGTTTAAAGCAGAATTTTTTTTCCTTAAAGATATTATACGCTAGGTAGCCCGACGTTTATGTTGAACCAAAAATGGTAGGCCTTCATGTTCCCCTCATTTCTGATACATCTGAAACACTGTAAACAGACAGTCTGTGGTCTGAAGAAGTGCATTGCACACTGCACTATTCGACTCTACCATGTCTTCTGCTTAATCATGTCCTCTATACTTCACCTGTCATGTATATTCATATCTTTCACTTTCACATTGGACACTTTTATAATCAAGTTTTTGGTAACAATTTTTTTTTTTTTAGTTTAGTTCCTTGTTTTAGTGTATCTACATGTAACAACATTAATATGATGTACTTACACTGTACATACCATGCCACTACACAACATTAACTCTAACCCTAACCCTATGGTACAGTGTAGCTACATAATGCTACATATTGTTACACGCTGTGTTACACTGTTTCTAATTGATGCAACAGGAATGGTAAAATAAAGCGCAACCAAGTTTTCTTATTCATTTTCTCCTCATTTTATTTTAACCTTTTTAAATTCATATTTGTTGCAAATTAGTTTTTATTTTGCACTATGTTGTTCTTTCACATTTTATGCTCCCTCATGGCCTGCCATAGTTCTGGGAGTGATTCAGGGTTCCATTTCATGTTACATCTGCATAACTGTGTTTGTGACAAATTAAATTTCGAATCTATAACTCCAAAAGGGGCAAACTAAAGCTCATTTCCTGTCAGGTCTTGATGCATGAGGTGCAATAAAGCCTTGCCCAGTCCTCATGGCAACAAAGTTACATTAACATCCAAGTAAACAAAACTCTGTGAAGCAATTTTAAGCAGCGTACACAGTCATGATTCATGTATTGACAGAATAGTAACTTATTAAAATTTTAAACAGTCACAGTCGCTGCTTTTGTGCACAGCCTGCATCTAGACGCAATTCATGAGAAACAGCCTGCTACTTGATGATTAAATGGCAGCGCACACCATGGGTTGCTGAGACACATGAATATTTTTCATGAATATATTATGAAATATTTACTAAAACTTTCATTTTTCCCTAAATATATCACTCCCTCTCATATTAAGGAACTGCTGTAGACGTATCCTCTGATCTCGGATCCATTAATTAGATTGTGATTTAAAGGACTGCTCTCATGCCTCATTATCAGCCCTATTCCTAATGCTCAGTTGACTCTAGGAAGCAGTTGGTCTGTTGCCAGCGCTTGGCTGGCTGTCATTTGGCGCATAACAACCACGCTGACTTCACACGTGCATCCAGCCTTTTGTGCCTTTTAATAGACGTCGCAGGCAGGGTCCATTCAGCAAGACCTGAAACAGTCTTTCATCACCAAAACCGTCCATCCCCGTCTTGTGTTTTTCCCTGCGTGGGTGGACTACATGACCGGCTTTTGATCAACAAAGAGGTGCCTTGGGGCCCCATGTTTCCATTTCCAGCCCCTGATCTTTCCGTCGCTCCCAAATACATGCATTTAATGAGGAAATCTGTGTGATTCATGTTGGATATCAGGGCCCTCATCACAGATGAATTAAGTCATGGGTCACTGTGATGTGGAGTAATTGAAAGGGCTTCTTTCCTGACTCAGAGGACAAAACTTTCAGAAGGCACAGTGGGGAGGTGGCCAGGAGCTAATTCTACATCCAGGACGTGTTTTTGAGCGGAGTGAAGCCGGGGTTTATCATTTATGGCATGTCAAAGCTGTCTGATGTGAGTTATTTTGGACAACACGGGAGAAAATAATGAGGCTATTATCTTGAAAGCCAGTTCGTAATGAAATGATGCTGTCTCAGTTTCGCCCGAATCCCATTTAGATAAAAGAATTTACTCAACAGGTGACAGACAATTTCACACGGCTCGGATTGAGAAAGTAAAGGAAATAAACAACTCGGCGTCCTCCTCTGACCATTCCCTGCATGTTTTCATTTTTCAGTCCTTGTCCATTGTAGATGCACTGTAGAGAAGAGCTCTCGTTTTTTCTCTAGGAGTTTTTGTTCCTTCTGTGATCTCCTAGGACATGTACTGTAATGGCTGTTGACAGTCTGTCAGTACTCGTTAACATCACAGTGGGCAACAGCAAGCGTTTCACTCCAAATAAACTAATACAAAACACGGAATGACTAGATGAGTTAGCAGTTAAGCACAGGAATGTTTTAATACACTAAGGTTTAATTTTGATTCACACAATTTCGAAAAACACTGTGTGTGTGTCCTCTCTCTCACTCCTAAATGCCCACCCACTCTGAGGTCCTGTCAGGTTACTGTCTATAGGCTTCACAGTGTAGGGAGAACCAGTCTGCCAGAAATCATGTACAGAAGGACACCTATGAACTGTGCTAGGGAGGCTGTTCCATTACCAGTATATAGCTGTGTGGAGCATTGAGTGGAGGGCAAAATAGCCTCATGAATTCAGTCCAGCCAAATGATACCAGGCTATTCTTCATTGTTTTTACTGTAAATAAGCTTTAAACAAACATGCAACCTCTATCAAAGCCAGCAACTACTTGATCTATAGTAATAGGCTACACATATCTATAATAAAAAGATATTGATGTGCAACACAATGATGATTTCTTTTTCAGCATTAGCTTGTTTTTTTTTTCCATAAAGCCTTAGCAGCTTTGAAACCTTTAGACATGCGTGTGTTGAAGCCTCATCTTGTAATGTCTTCACTACAGCAACAAGGAGTTAGGCTGAGTTATTCTGTAGCCTGCTGAAGTGCCCTTTTACAGAATGGCTATGACAGTAACTGCATGACCCGCGACTTATTATGTCTTGATTATGAAAAGCAAGAATATTTCCCTTTGTACTCACATACAGAAACACGAGCGTACAGTATGTTAGATTTGTAGTGATTTTATGCACAGAAATGATTTTTAGCAGGGGTATTGAGATTGGCAGCACCACATAGCTTGTGTGCTCTTTTTCTACTGGGTTTCAGCCTGACAGGCCACCGTACAAGGAAAGTAGCTGCGCCACTGTCACAGGGCTTCAGCCGATTACAGGAAAATAGACACTTTGTGGTGTTGAGCTCGAGGTTCTGTTATGGGCATCATCAAACGGACGAAAATAAAAACTGATCTCAGCATTAATATACGCACAACAACAAGAACCATGCCATCTCATTCGCTATTTTGAGCAAACTAATCCATTTCCCTTCAGCCTAATACCAACCAAATGATTTGCTCTCAAGTGGTCTACATACTGTATGTGTGCATCACACAAAGCTGGACAATATAACACTAATCCTCTTTGGGCTCAGCATCCTCATGATGGCATTTTCACGTGAGGTCAGTCTAGTCAACAAAGACTTAGCATCTATTTTTTTTCTCTTTTTTTTCTCACAGTGATTTGTTGTCATTTCACCGTGGCACCTCATTTCATTTTTTTTTGTAGAATGGCCCAGAAAAACAAATTACATGGTAGTATAGGCTCAGTGTAGGCTCAGCCAGTGGCCCTCCACTTCAGCTTGTCAGGTGGAACGTTTTGAAAGGTGTTTACAGCGAAGTATAGGTAATTATGTGTGTTTGTGTAGAACTTTGTGTAGTCTATTTGGTTTGCTATGACCGAATGGGCTTTGAATGATTGTAGCCTGTGACTAGCATAGCCGAGAACCTGTCATTCTCCCTGCTCCATCTCCTCCACCAAACTAGAAAAGCCTGAGACAGAAACACCAAAAAAACAGCTCACAGGGCATTCATTATTACTAGAGACCACCGCAAAATTAATGAAAACACAATGGAAGTACACCTTTAAAAAAAATGTCACACAAGGACACGTGTACTTTGTCTAAGTTTTGAAGAGCTTCTGAGCACTTTTTTTGCGATTTTCTGGAGTGAGGCGGCAGCCTGGAATTGTCTCCCCTCCTGTCTCCTTGAGCTGTGAGTGGCAGGTGTTCTTTATTAGATTGGCTTATTGAATCTTCAGACCACTCATCCGTGGGAGATGCAGCCTTGGGTAGTGGCTCTGTTCTCTCATTTACATACACTGGCTTTTTTTTTTTTTCCATCTGCATGTCAAACACCTCGCTTCTCTCCTCCAACATTTTTTAATTAAACTGGCTTTTTTGTGAAACTACTCTGCCAGGTTTGATGCTAATGTACAGTGGAAAGACAAGTGCATAAATGTGATTCATGAAAGTGTTTTGTTTTTAATCGCCAGACACAGTGTTTATGTCTGTGTTCCTGGGAGTGAGCATGTGTGTGTGTGCGCACATAAATGTGTGTATGTGTGTATTAGTGAGCACCTTGTGCATATGAGCTTGTGTATGTGTATGTGTGTGTGTGTGTATGCTTGTGTGAGCATGTGTGTGTGTGTTTGTGCGTTCATGCTTTTGTGCATGTGTGTGTGTCTGCATAGGCACCTGTGTGTGTGTGTGAGTGTGTGTGTGTGTGTGAGTGTGTGTGTGTGTGTGTTTGTCTGCGTAGGCACGTGTGTGTGTGTGTGTGTGTGTCTGCGTAGGCACGTGTGTGTGTGTGTGTGTGTGTGTGTGTGTGTGTGTGTGTGTGTGTTTCTGCGTAGGCATGTGTGTGTGTGTGTGTGTGTGTGTGTATGTGTGTGTGTGCATAGGCATCCACTGTATCACAGTGTTGGAGCATGGCATCTGTGTGTGTGTGTGTGTGTGTGTGTGTGTATGTGTGTGTGCATAGGCATCCACTGTATCACAGTGTTGGAGCATGGCATCTGTGTGTGTGTGTGCGTGTGTGTGTGTGTGTGTGTGTATGTGTGTGTGCATAGGCATCCACTGTATCACAGTGTTGGAGCATGGCATCTGCTGGCCCTGCATGAGATGGCTGCAGCCCGTCACAAGGCGAGCGGCACACAGCAGAAATAAATGAATAAAGGTGTTCCCGATGTGGTTCCAGACCTCCGTCAAAGTAGAAATCCAAGAAAGGAGAAAGAAGAGAGACGAGAGAGCAGAGAAGAAAGAAGAAAAAAGAAAAGTGTCGGTTGCCTTCTGTACGAGCTGCCACAGCTGTCAGTGAGTGCCAGTGGTTTGTGCTGCATAATGGCCTTTGACAGTAACAGCCCCCCTGCTGTGCTGTGCCCTATCTATCTCCCCCCACGCCACCCCACCCCTTCAGTATCACGCATACCGACTGCACGCAACATCAGCTCCACCTCCACAAAGAGAATGGCAGTGTTTGATTGCTTGTTCAAATTATTATCTGTGTATGTGGAGGCTGTACACCTGAGCAGTATTCCTGATGATGAAATAATTGCTTTTAATCAGCGTCACCCTCCTGCGAAATGGACGCTCTGCCGGTCGGTAATGGTGTGCGGTGTGTGTTTGCCAGAAGGCCCGATGGTTGGTTGGAAGTGGTTGAAAATGTCCCCGGCAGCGTTTAATTTTCTTTCTTTGACAGCGGGCTCGTTCACATCTCCGGAGGAAAGAAAGAAATCGTGCCGTATGGTGCTGTCCCTAAACCTGTTTTCTGCCCACTGTCCCCCAATTACTGCGCGTCCCTGCCGAGGGTTGCAGAAGCACCCCCAGGCGTATTCTGTGTGTGTGTGTGTGTGTGTGAGAGAGAGGGGGGGGGGCAGAGTGAGAGAGAGATAGAGTGGAGAGATAGGCGAGAGAAAGAAAGAAAGAGAGAGAGAGAGAGAGAGAGGGAGAAAGAGAGAGAGTGTGAGAGAGAGAGAGAAAGAGAGAGAGAGAGAGAAAGAGTGAGAGAGAAAGAAAGAAAGACAGAGAGAGGGAGAGAGAGAGAGAAAGAGAGAGTGTGTGAGAGAGAGAAAGAGAGAGAGAGAGAGAAAGAGTGAGAGAGAGAGGGAAAAAGAGAGAGGGAGAAAGAGAGAGGGAGAGAGAGACAGAGCGAAAGTCAGAAAGTGAGAGAGAGAGAGAAAGCCCAGGTGGATTCAGCTTCCCGGAGAGCCCCTGGAGTGGTGTTTTGGCAAAATGGCGGTTCTCAGTCAGGCCCTAGGTGGAAGCGTCTCAAGCTGATGGTGATTATGCGGCGCAGGCAGCCAGAGGCTCACAGACAGAGGCGTTCCCCAGGTCTTTGTGGAGCTTGTAAAAATAAACCAGAAAGAAGACAGTGGAAACAATCTGTGATATTGCTTTTCTTTAAGGCACCAACGAGGAACATGTCTGTGTGTATGAAAGCTGTGTTCCTGAGCCATGCACACAGCCCCACTGACCTAGGTTATACTCATGAATGGCGGATTGAATTATATTCATTAAATCCACTGTGTGTGTGTGTGTGTGTGTGTGTGTGCCTGTGTGTGTGCGTGTGTGTTTGTGTGTCTGTGTTGTGTGTCCGTGTGTGTGTGTGTGTGTTTGTGTGTCTATGTCTGTGTGTGTGTGTGTGTACCTGTATCTGTGCGTGTGTGCACAGATGTGTGTGCGTGTGTGTTGTGAGGTTGGGAGGTTGTGAGTGTAAAAAGATGTCTGGTCTGGTATGTGGCAGTTACAGTGGCCCTGCTGATGTGGTGTGGGGTCAGGCTGGATGTGGCGGTGACCTTGTGAGGACTTATTGGAGGGGGCGTGCAAAAGAGCTAAGCCAGGTGCGCTGGTCCCGATGTCACCACCACGCTGTGACAACAGACTGTGTGAGAGAGACAGCCAGAATGTCAGCGCTGGGACTTTAACACACCAGTAAGTGAGAATGAGTGAGAGACAAAGAGACATAAGAGACATAACGAGATAGATAGATCGAGAGAGAGAGAGAGAGAGTAAGAGAGAGAGAGAGAGAGAGAGAGAGAGAGAGAGAGAGAGAGAGAGATGAAGGGGGAGCCAAGGGGAGAAAAGGGAGAGGCAAACTGCATCGTGATACAAAGTTGACATTTAGTCAAAATGGAAATCCTATCTATCTATCTATCTATCTATCTATCTATCTATCTATCTATCTATCTATCTATCTATCTATCTATCTATCTATCTATCTATCTATCTATCTATCTATCTATCTATCTATCTATCTATCTATCTATCTATCTATCTATCTATCTATCTATCTATCTATCATCAACAGAAAGAGGAAGAGAAGGAGAAAGAGAAGGTGGGGGGTTTTGGAAATGCACCTAGATGCACGGTCGATATTTAATCAGAATGAGAATCAGAATGTTTACTTGACTTAATACCTTTTCATTTCTTTTCACATTCTGGCAATCCCACCCCTAACTCTGCCTATTCCAAAATTACTTGTCACCATGGCTACATTATACAAATTCACAGTGGGAAACTACAAGGTATGAAGCCAAAAAAAAAGCCACACACTGTTTACAGATTACACAATTACTGAGTCATTCTGCACATCTAGTATTGTGATCCATTTTACCACACGCCAAAGCGATGTTTGTGCAGAATACAAATTTACATTTTTTATTACCCTCTCTCTAACAAAATACCTAATAGGTTATTCCTATGCATACACAGGTTGAACTGCATACACAAAGGACATTTTTTTCTCTGTTGCTTGAAAATAAACCTGAAAACAAAAATAATTGCTGCCATGTCATCAGAACAATTTCTCCTCTCAGTGCAATCTTCCAAATGTCACCCTTAATTGTAGCACATTTTCCAGCCTTGAACAAGACACGGGCTAGCCACGTGCAGCCCCCACTAGGCACCGCACTGACGCTGTATGTGTCACCACACTCGGAGAGTGGCACCGCGAAGCAGCTCGGTCAAAGGCCCTGTTATAACAACCTCCATTCCCACTTTCCACTTCACAAAGCGTTTACACTCTGCTTTGTAAATCACAGCTGTCATTTAGCTGTCAGAGGACATTAATCCTCCCAGAAAAAAATCTGTCAAAAAGGGGCTTCTTGCTGTCCCTAGGTGACATGTTGTGATCTATCGGTTGTCGCCATTGTCTGAATTTTAGCTGGCGCCGTTGTAAGAAAAACCTTCGTAATTTCTCAATTTGGAAATTGTGTATGTAAACGCAAAACAGATTAAAAGGACAGCAGCATAATTATTCAGTGGTGCTTGTCTGTCTAAAGATAGAGACGGTGCATTTATGAATTATCTCTGGGTGTGGAGCTGAGATTTTCTGACATGTGCGAAGAGATGGCTGTCTGGCTGGGCTGGCGCGGTGATGGAGGGGGGGGTGGGTGGTTTCATGTGGTTGTGTGATGGCTGTAGGTGAGAAGAAGGTGTGTGTGTGTGTGTGTGTGTGTGTGTGTGTGTGTGTGTGTGTGTGTGTGTGTGTGTGTGTGTGTGTGTGTGTGTGTGTGTGTGTGTGTGTGAGTGTGTGTGGACGGGTGTCTCCTCAGGATAGAGTAACCGTTAGCTCACAGTCAGAACAATGCTGGAATGCCTTCTCCCATAGCTAAACCCCAAGTCCCCTTCCCCCTCAAACCAAATCAACGTGCAGCTGTGAAACCTGTCGCTAAAACAACAGTTTCAAATAGGCTTGTGCCACCACGAAGATAATGCTTTGTCTCTATCGAGATATTACACCCCATTCCCGTGAAGTCTGCATCACAGGGCAGTGAAGTCTGCATCACAGAGCTGACAGAGGTAGTGGATTAGAGTCACTTAGAGTGTAAAGCTTCTATTGTTAGGAGTGTGATACTAAATTGGCTGTTACACCACAAGCAGGTGCTGGCTTTTTCTGTGCAACCCGCAATAGATACATATTAACCAGCTGTCTAGCGCTGCTCATCCCACCACGACACCCTGCAGATAGCTGTGAATGCAAAGCCTGTGTGAAGTGAGAGATTTCTGTCTTGGTATTTTAATGAGGCGACAGACACATGCTGTTTATACTGCCCCGCAAAGCCGAAATACAGCAACTACATATTTTGAGTTTAAACAAAATTGAGTTTAAACTACACATTGACTGTATATCACCTCCTTTGTCTTGTGACTAAATCTCTTGCTTCTTCTCATTAAGAAAGTACATAAAAGCATCATCACTATTATACCTACAACATGTTTGAACTTTGAAGACATTTTTCTCAGTTTCAATGTTTGCATAGTTACTGCACTTTGCTTTTGTAGGGCAGTACAGTGAGCTGCAGTGCGGAATGTGTTCATTGGTAAGTGCACTGGTACGGGGCTTTGAGAATGTCATATGATGACGTCAGTGTTTCACATGCCAGCGCCGCTAACCAAAAACTCCATTAGGCTGCCCATAACATGCCTGTGACTCGTGACTGATGTAACAATAGGATTCTTTTTCTGCCCCGGACGTATGCGTGTCTTTATGCGTTCTGTCAGCGTTCGCCCCGTAGAGACAATGGTCTCAAACTAAGGCCACACAAACACTTGGCATGACACTAGACATTTGACCTCATCTTTAAGCGAAATGTAAGAGTTCAGCAAAAGTTCATTAAAAAAAAAAAAAAAAGTTTTGATGCCTGGTGGTTGCTGTCCCTGACATTACAGGAAAGTGATGTTCTCTTAAAGCAAAATGTCATCCGAAACTGACATGTGTCTGGTCATCAGAGGGATGGAATCAAAGCAGTGGAAAATGGCATGGATTCACAGGCATCGATTTGGTCATGGCCTGGTGGTCTGTTTTTTTTTTCAATGGGGCAAAACATGGAGGCAATGAGAGGGCAGTGTTGGCCACTGACTGACAGCCAAGAGGCACTGCGGGAGATACCTCCTGGTGCTTTTCCTCTGTCTCTCTCTCTGTCTCTCTCTCTGTCTGTCTGTCTCTCTCTCTCTCTCTCTCTCTCTTTCTCTCTCTCTCTCTCTCTCTCTGTCTCTCTCTCTCTCTCTCTCTCTGTCTCTGTCTGTTTCTCTCTCTCTCTTTGTTTCTCTCTCTCTGTGTCTGTCTCTCTCAGTCTGTCTCTCTCTCTCTGTCTCTCTGTCTGTCTGTCTCTCTCTCTCTATGTCTCTCTCTCTCTCTGTCCCCTACACAAGGCAAGACAGCCCAGTCTGGCTGCATGCATTAGCAATGGCTGGGAACAGCTGCTGTGAGCAGGAGAGCAGGAAGCATGGCATGTAGCGTGACAGGACTCAAGTGTCCCCTGAAGCCATCTGGGACTGGTGGACCTGGATGTGCACTCTGATAAATCAGAATTTTTGTCTCCTTCTTTTCTCTCTCTCTCTCTCTCTCTCTCTCTCTCTCTCTCTCTCTCTCTCTCTCTCTCTCTATCTCTCTCTCTCTCTATCTTTCTCTGTTTTTCCATGCCTGATTTACATGAAGGATTAATTATTTTATTTCCACTACTTACAGATGCAGTGACAGCGAGGTGCATCCCATGCCAGTGAAGGTCAGCAGTCCTCCCGTCACCTGGCTTCTCAAACCGGCGTCCTCAGCCCTCTTTTCCGAAGGCCGACTGTTGGGGCAGCCTTTAAAAGATGTGCCATTTTGCTCACCTTTGGAGCACCGAGATTCACTGGCGGTGAGACTGCCCATGGGTAGCACCTTTCTGTGAGGTACACCGCCCCACTATCTAACCTGTCAGCACTTTTAAGCGCGCCTTGGCTGGCTGTGTCACAAGCCACTGCCCCTGCTATCAGGCTGACTGTGAGATGCACAGACACTGGCACTCTGTCCAGTGACATCCCTCGCCGCCCTGGCTTTTGCTTTTTTTTTACACAACTGATAGATTCAATCTCTGGACTCTTTCAGCTGAGAGAAGAGGACAGATAGAGAGAGAGGGAGAGAGGGAGAGAGAGAGAGAGAAACAGAGAGAGAGAGAGGGACAGAGAGGGAGAGAGAGAGAGAGAAACAGAGAGAGAGAGGGACAGAGAGGGAGAGAGAGAGAGAGAGAGAGAGGAAAAGAGACAGAGGGAGAGAGAGAGAAAGAGACAGAGGGAGAGAGAGCGAGAGAGAGAGAGAGAGAGAGAGAGAGAGAGAGAGAGAGAGAGAGAGAGAGAGAGAGAGACAAACAGAGTAATGGTTACAAAGGGCTAAAATGAGAGGGATAAGGATCAAAGGGTCTAACCTCAGCCAGGTGCAAGGCTTAGAGGCAGCGGCTTTCATCAGCCTGTTGAAATGGGGGTACTCAGAGGACATGAGATATGAGCCGCCCGTCCACACTGCACACCTCAGCTCTGCCCAGCTCAAAGAGTTTATTATTACCTTTGAGGAGGAAAAACAGAACAAATATCAGAAGCATTCAGTGTGTGTAAAATATGGCGGGAAATGGTATTGATTGTATAATCAATCCTATATCCCCATGAAATGTATGCATAACCCATATCCTATACTCTTATCAATATGTATTGATGTACATATCAGTTACAATAACTAGCTACTTGGATGAGTAGATTTTCTATTCAACTGATCCAGTCTGCTGGCATATGTCAAATAAGGTACAGTATGCCCACTGCTATTTTCCACTTGACTCTTTTAAGCTGTGTTTTTGTTGAATCTAATTTAGCAGTAGCCAGTCAGGCTGTGACCCCGCCACGGCGATTTGCGCAAGACGACAGCAGCCCTGTTCTCAGAGGCCACGGACACTGATTCCCTGTGACAGCTGCATGTCGAGGCTCAGGCTCTACCACTGTGCTTGCATCTGCATCCGAGAGAAAGGCCATGCATCCCCGCCTATAGCTCTGCGACCCACCAACTGACCGCACTGGTGGCGTAGCATCGCAGCCATGACTCACGCAGCACAGCTCACACGCCGGTGCACAGCAACAGTGTTTATTGCCCACTGGAGCAGCTGAACGGGACACAGATGCAGGCAAACCAGTGCAATGTGGTGTAACTCTGAATGCAGCAACTGAGAGCTGCACCCACTTTTACAGTAGAGGTGCAATGGCTGTTATGTACAATGGGCTGAAAATTGTGCCTGAAATTCCTTTAGAGATGTGCTGTGATTGTTTATGAGATTAGTGGTAATTAGAAATGGTTTATACAGACAACATATAAATACAGACATAGTTACAAATATACATACAGGCATAAAAAATACTTTGTTGTTGGCTTAAAAAATTGTACTGCCTTCTGAGTCATGTTTCCAGTAAAATACCTGTGAGCTAAAATGGCTTTTTCCAGCAGTAGATTATATCGTGTTTGTCACATGCAGCAGCCTCCCTCACACAATCTAGGATGTGTTGATTTTCTGTGACTTACCCCCTAGCCACAACCAGCATTGCCGGCTAAGGTTTCTATCTGCCGGGCTGAAAACACTCTGTTCTACATGGTTTGCGGCTTGTGTAGAGAACACAACACACAGCAGAACAAAATTAAATACTTGATTAATTTTTTTTTAGTTCTTGTTTTGTTCACAGCTTTATCAGTAATGTTTCAATAGAAGTCTTTTTTTTTTTTTTTTTTTTTAATAAGCAGTTAATTTTTGCAAAAAAGGCACCATTGTGTGCGCACTCTCCTTTGTAATTTTCCAGTGCTTGCAGTCTGCTGATTTTCTTTATCACAGTTTCCACACATGCAGCTCGTCTTTATGATCAGTTTGTGAAACAGCTGTAGGAAGAAGTGGAGTTTTTTTAGGCTCTTCCATCTGCTATCCCTCACCACTGCCAAGTGAAAGAAGTGTTATCCTTTTTTTCTCTTCTATTTCCCCAGAAGAGTGTTTACTCTTCTGTGCCTCTGTTTGTACATACGGCTGAAAATGAAATACATACTCCAGCAGCAGATCGATACTGATAACCAACAAAGCACAGGCAGCCTGCGTGCCCAAGATACGGCCGTTCGGCAAGCTTGACAGAGCTACCAGTTAAGTTTATGCTTGCGAGGTGCATCGTGGGCATCTGTCACCCCAGAGTATTGAAGGCTGTCTTCTGCCTGAACAGAACTGATTATCTGCTGTGCAGTGGGGAAAATACAGCAGATTATAATGCTCCGTCTTCTAGGAAAAAGGCATGGCAGAGTGTAGGACGCACTGTAAATGCAACATGTAGTCTGCTAATCTGCTTAAGAATGATGATTGTGGATTTGCATCCACAAACAGTTAGACTCAAACAGTGGTATCCTTGAGGAGTCATGCTTTCATATTAAGCTAAATCACAAATTGCAACTGACATTCAGTTGGCCCACTGCCCTTTATCATTTACGGAGGCACATTCTATGATTTCTGTGTCTTATATGAGAAATGTTTACTTAATTTAGTGCCGTAAAACCCAGTCCTCTCAGAAATGTAAATATATGGTTTAATGGAGACATCTATGCACTGCTGCTGCCCTCAACCCAGGCGATAACGGACTCAGACCCAGCATGTTGTGGAGGTATTTCTGGAAGGACCTCACACATACACAAGTACACAAATGCACTGTGTTGCATAGACACACTCACGCATGTGCGCGCACACACACACACACACACACACACACACACACACACACACACACACACACACACACACACACAGCAACTTGACAAGGCTCAATAAGTCATGACCTGGTGCTGTTTCACCACTGAGCACTCAGAGGAACTTTCATAGGCTGCATATAGACAGAGGCTAGAAGCGGACCATTAGGCATGAATTCCCAGGGTACGGCCAGCAGCCCCTGGAGTTCTCCAGCAGCACAAGAGCCCTGCTCAACTGGCAAATCAGATTAGACGTGTCTGGGATTCTCATGCATGGCGTGCACTTTAATACATCTTCTCTAAGGATTTCACAGGAGAGATTTCTTAACATGCTCTTTTCTTATTGACTAGGGGGGAGGGGCTGACAAATGCAATAAGCAAAATGAATCCCTACACTTGGCAGAAGGGGCCCATGTGCTAGTGGACACCAGACCACACAGATTTCATTGTCAAGGATTGATTTCATTTAAAAGTCAAGGTGACATTTAATGAAAGGTACGGGCTTTAATTACCCAATATGCCATAATATGGTGTAATATGACTCTATCAACCACTTCAACTTAAATGGCTGTCTCTGTGGCTGTTATAGGTTGGATACTCGGTATCCATTATAATTATACTTGGCATAATTAGTTGTTTTGTCCCTTGAGTTGAGTGCCTGACAGCAGCAAACAGATGGGAGGAAGTTGAACAGAACTAGTGGGCCAGCTAGGACAAGATTGATTGAAAGCAAGCTTAATATTATGCAAAAACATCCACATGCTTTCCCAGGGGCTGACAGTGACCTGTTTATAAGTAGTAAACTTTGCAGTGGATGGGTTCAAATGCAGGCAAAGTGAATCTCATCACGTGTAACACACAAAAACACACAAAAAACATATATTTGTGAATTTGCAGATATCAATTAAATTACTTAAAAAATTAAATCTTTTTTGAAAAAAGTAAAGGGAAAGTGTGGAAGATAACTTTAAAGAGTACAACACCAATTTTGAGTACAATCACATTGAAGTTATGTAAGAGTACAAATTACAGTACTCCTGCTGGTCTACCATTATGTGTGCTGTTTGCAAGGGTGAAAGTTACCTGGTCAGATTACCATGTTATCAAGGTAGCAGCAGTCGCCTTTCACCCTTTAGGAATGAGTGAAGCTGTGCTGAATGCAGCTCACATAACCAGCCTTTGTCTGCATGGCCGAGGCAGAACGAGCTTCTACTTTTTTCTGCCATCGGCCAGAGCCTTACATCTTATCACAAAAGCAGAAAAAAGGCTTTCAGGTTTCGCGGCACATCAACGATATGGAGGTGGACCTGTGGTATTCCCATTCGAGATTCTGCTGCACCTCCTTGCCCCCAACACACACACACACACACACACACACACACGCACACACACACACACACACACACACACACACACACACACACACACACACACAGCTACAGACATGCACACACATAAAGCTACACATCCACGCACGCACACACAGCTACAAAACCACGCACAGACAAACATGCACACACACATACACACACACACGCACACACACACACACACACACACACACACATACACACACATACACACACACACACACACAGCTACAGACATACACACACATACATCTACACTTGCACGCACACACACACAGCTACACACCCACGCACAGACACACAGACACACACACACACACACACACAGCTACAGACATACACACACATACAGCTATACTTGCACGCAGAAGACACAGCTACACACGCACGCACGCACACACACACACACACACACACACACACACACACACACACACACACACTACCCTCCCTCCCCTCCACGAGGTGTCCTTAGAGGGACGCTGTCACTGGCACTGAGACGGCCTGTCTGCACTAAGCCCAGAGAGCTGCAGGCATTACTGTCTGGAAATAAGACCTCTCAAAGCATTTGATGAAAAATACATAACTGCAACACATGAGCAAGAGTGACAGCGCCGAGTGGGAGCGAGAGGTAGAGATGGCGGGGACAACTTCATGACGTGTCCAAAAAGCCCCGGACACTGCCTGTTTCTGTGGATGCCGGGCACTGAAATCTGCCAAAGTGTGAAATTATGATGGAGTGAAAACAAAACTGTGCTCTTGTTTGCTTAAAGCTAACATTTTTCTTTTAATGTTTTTTGTGTCTAGCTGTTACCCACCTCAGTACAGGGACATATTTTTATAGTTTATAAGTGGCTATTATAATGTGTAGTGTCTGTCATATTTTTTGCAAAAATTGCATTTTCCATTCAATGCAAAAACGCTATTCAGTTAACTGCCCAAATACAAGCAATGCAATATAAGACAACTAACGTCATATTTGTGAGTAACAATCTATGGTATTGCAGAACCTTGAATAGATATAGTCACATTGTACTATCAACCCTGTGTTGTGTGATTTTTCAAATTATATGAAATTACATTCTCTTGACATGTTGACATGATTCTGTTTGATTTCACAAAGCTTTGACATATGCGATTGTTGAATTGCTCAAGGAATATACGGAATTGCTTCTGCCATTCAGGCTTGGGGTTCCAACTACTGTTCTTGTTAAGGTCACTTGAAAAGGTGACCAATATCACTTGGTGCTAGAGTCATATGTAGAGGAACGGCTAAACTACCTGCAGTTAAAGAATAGACCAACAACAAAGACTTGGGAAATGTGGCCCATCATATACTGATATCATAAAATGCCATCCAAGATTTTAACACTGAAATTTCAATGCCAAAACACAGTTTATATGAGAGCTACATCTGCTTGACATGCTCATTTCACCCACGTAAGCCCAACAAGTAGGCCTTTTTTGCTGTTCAACACAAACGCTAAAATATAGATGAGGTAGAGGATAAACAGGACAAGGATCAGGCTTGTGTACATCAAGATAAGGCATGCAGGGCTGAATTATGTATGTCTCCATTAAACACCTCAGTGTTTGGGGGGAAGCTCTCCTCAAAGTCGCCATTAAATTTTCATACGGCGACTCTGAAGGAGCACAACACCAGTGACCAACATGACAGAAAGCTGGCAGGTGGACAACTAAATATTGAGGCCTTTAGGCTGTGCTGCGAATCTAGGTACTGTAGATGTGTGAGGGTTTTAGTGTGGGTAGATTTTGTTGTGGGTACATTTCTCCTCCCGATGGTTGTAGATAAACAAGGAGGAAACTATGAAATCCCAAGTGTAAACAGTGCGCTGGCCAGATGAAAAAATGCAAACATGATTTCTGTATCAGTGTTTAAACAGACTAAACACAAGTATGGATTAAATCACATGTTAACTGGAATGTTTTGAACCCACACAGCAGTGTATGCCGCATACTGCTAAAAGACCATCGGCTAAAACTTCAGGATGTCATTCCAGTTCTATATAAAGTAACCGAAACCAGTCAGAACCAATGAAGTAAAACGCTTTCGAACCATTGCAGTAAATTAAGTTATAGGCAAAACACACAGCTGTTCATGTTCAGCTGAGTACCTCAGGGGCCTTTCAGAAACATATAAAATGGATTTCTCCATCATAATCATGTCCGTTTTTAATTTTAATTTGTGTTGTAAACATGTCATTGCACAAAGTCCCATAGTGAATCGCTTGACAAAGCTATTTGTAACAACCTTCAAAAATCAAACTGCTCACTCCAAAAAAGAGGAAAGCCTTTTTTTGGGGCTACTTTGGGTGATATTTATTTAAATAATGTCTTGAATAATGTGTGCATGCCACCTGATGTAAATAGTTACACTGCCGTTATGTAAGGGGGCCTTGGTATTGCCTTGTAGACATTCACTGAGTTTACTTCAAACCTGACAAGAGTCATTGTGACAGCATAGAGAAAGTGGATTATGGTTGAGTTAGTGAGTGTTTACACATGAGGGTACTGTTTGACTACCAAATCCTTTTAAGCATATTTAGGGAGCTACACACAATCAACACGCTGAGATGTGACTCATACAGCCAGTGAAGCTCACATTGAGAAGACGAGTAATACAATTATCCCTCACAGTGGGAGAACGAGGATTTGCTTTTGCCTATTAGAAATCATTTAATTGCCACTAATATTGGAGCTACATTAAAGCATACCCAGTGTTTATGGAGGAGCATGTCCTCCATGTCTCCACTGTCTGATAGATGTCCTGGTCTCTTCCCTCGCGCTCCACAACGGTGCTCTGTGTAGGCTGGCCCTTACAGAGTGAGACCTGCTGCCAGCTTGGTACAGAGAGGGATGATTGCGTCTGTCATGCTGCAATTTGGAGCTGTCAGTCGCAATCGAGATCATTGACTACCGCCGCCGAGCAGCTGCGCTTTCAGCCAATCAGAGGCGAGATGGCCAAGGCCCAAAGGGGACTTTTTTTGACCATAATCAACACCCTGGAGAGGCCCTGTCCTCATAACAGTGACATACAGTAGAACAGGAGGCACAATGCTGTCCACATCAAAACTGTACGCCTGTCCATCTTCAGAGAGACCTTTACTTACATGGTGGGGGTAGAACAGAAGACATTTTCCATGTCTGAATTTGGCAGCATTCACTATGAGCTGAAAGCCTTCCTAGGAAATACAAATCTAATGGCACCAGAGTACAACAAATGCTTCACTAGGCAGTAGGCACATGTTGTTATTTATTAAGTCAAATATCAAACTTGTAGATAAAATCCCAATGGGATATGCAATGTGTACAGCATTTGTATTTATGTCTCCTGAATAAATTTAGGACACTACAAAAATGGTAAAAAAAAGAGTGTTACACTATAGAATATAACACAGTTCAGACTGTGTTTTTATTTTTAACCAAGAGGCTTTTTTCGATATAAGCAGCAACATTGTTAAACCCATTTCAGTTTTCCTCTTAGGCAATAACTTCCTCTGAATGCGAAGCAGCCATTTTGAATGCCCTGCGGCTTGTTTTTAAATGGGTGGAAAATAAAAAGGAATAAACTGCACATTTAATCTACAACCGGCCTTTCAAGCCATTTGACCCTGATGTGAATATAAGCAGGAGCGGACTCAGTGTGACATCAGAAAAAAAACGTTATCAGCCTCTCTTTTATTGACTCTCCCTCATGCTCCCAGGCATTCTCACGCCCAGCAGCTGCTTGCTTTCTCAGACGCCAGCGTCTTATTACACCGCTTTATGTCGGAGTCCACCTAAAATAGGCGAGTCGCGCCATTGTAGCGGATTAGATGGAGGCTTTATGGATTCTAAATAATCTCATGCTCTTGTTTGCCTGTGAACTGGCACATGCACCTGCTCAAGACATCTCATTGTCATCCATAAAATAACATCTGGTTGGACATGGAGTTATGCTTGAGGTATTAAGTGCAAATAGAGAATACAAATGTTTAGCGATTAAACAACTTATGATCTGACATAATTAATGGATGAGTACCTTAATTAGCCAGACCTTTTGAATCAGTGAAATCCAGTTAAATCTTTCCAAAACATGTAAAACAGAAAATGTACTGCATGCTGTATAATTAGGTTAATACTTGATGATTTTCAAAGTAAAATTGTAGCATATAAATTAAGCATTCTTCTTTCATAAATATGTGCCACTTAGTGGAGTGTCTGCTCATGATTCTAATAGCTGGAGTACTCTGTACATTTCTGGTCCACTGTATTTCTTGGCAGATTTTAACAAGTGCAACCACTGCCCAGCACTGCAGCTTTCGACAAAGACCTTGAAGTAATGCTGTTCTTATCTATTCATTCTGCATATGCACATTTGTTAGCTTCAAAACATGGTTCATTCACTGTCCCCTATGTTGTAATACATATTGTAATAACATAATACCATTATTGTCCTCACTGTATGGTGTGTAGAAACAGATTACAGCAGGTCCCACAGGCAACCAGTCAGTCTGTGAATGACGGGTTCAACCTGCTTGACGGAGTCCATTTCATACCAACACACACTACTTATTTATTTAAGGTAATTTAGTCATCCATTTGTACAGTTGATGCAGACACTTCTACCCATGACAAACACTGATCAAGAATTTTATTAGGCTACTTGTGTTAATTAATAAGAAAAGTGTCTGTGGTTAGAGCTGCCATGTTTTATGCCAAGTGTGACTGACTTGTTTAAAATATGCAGTTAATATTGTTTATTGCTCTACATAGATTACATGTGTTTAAAAGGGCTCTCACATTTCTTCTGCAATAATGAATTATAAAAGGCTTTTTAACAATGGTGTCGTTTTAGAAACCCTCATGCAGACCCACTTAAAATGATTATCCTGAGTTTTGTTGTGCCAATCTCTGATATATGCTCAACAAAGTTGTTTTACGACTGCATAGTACTTCTAAAATGTTTGCTTTTACTTTGAGTCTACATGTGATTCGAACAGGGTTTGTGTCAAATGGTATATTCCTAAAAATATAATTTTACAGTGAATAAAACATATATTTACATCAAGTGATATCTTTGGTTTCTAACGGCAAACAAACATGACTGCAATCTGAACAAAAGACATATATATCTCTACATAGTTTGGTCTTTGTGTTTTGGTGGCTCTCTTGGTCACGGTGTTCTGTTCTGTCACTCTAAAACACTTTGTTCCCTGATCCCTCATCATGCCATGAGGAGCAATGGGCCAAAATGCTCTATGTCACAGGGGGAAAAAATGGAGGTGACGGACCATCTGATCGATTTGTCTACTGAGGCACAGGGTGGTAACTCAGGACAATTTAACTGTGCTCTTACCACGGCTGACTTGTTTCCTGGCAACATATTGTGGCGTGGTAGACGTCCCTGCTACCTCCACCTACTTGCATCCAAAAGGCAAGTCATGCATGTGCAGGTTTTTGAGGAAAAAATGTATCAGTGTATCACGTGGTTTTGCAGTAGAAAACAGAGCTAAATTGTAAGCTTTGGATATCATCCCAGTCACATGTGAGTTAACATTTACAAGGAGCATTTTAAATATTTGGTTGTGCATTAAATATTTAATTGTTTGTGGTTTACCAAAAACAGCAAAACGACAGAAATTGTACAGTATTATATACAACAAATCAATGTAATCAGCAAAATGTGTGGCCTTAGTTGATTAATACAGCCTGTGGCTGAAACACTGTTAAGTTCTGTACACCTTTCAGCACCCTCTGCGAAAGAACAGCTGTGCTTTGTTAAATTGCTAAGGTGAACAGCTGCCATTATGCAAATTAATATCATGATATATTTAAATAAACAATTACTGAGACATGCAATAGTAAATCTGATGACCGCAACACATGTTTTCAAGAAAGTATAGGCCTATGTTAAATAAAACTGCATGGCTTGGCTACATTACCAAGGTATTCAAACAATCATGACAGATTTTTATTGACTCGAACATTTTAACAATCCGTGTTGTGCGCCCTATTTGCAATTTTGAAACACCTTGCCTGCATTTTTTAAAAACGTAAACTTATAGAAACAATACGCTTTACGTGTTTAAACATTCATTGATTCACTCATTGTTTACAAAGGTAATTCTCTTGATAAAACAACTTTAACGATTGTGACAACATGTGCATGGATCGCTGGAGTGGTCCTCCATGTCAGCTGAGTTTGACCGTAATGGACGTCAAGTTATCAGAAGAAGGCTGCGTAGCCTTTACAAGTCAGCATCAATTCCTCTAAATCTACAAGCTTTGGCCAGCAAAAAAGTACAAGAGTTCCATCAGTTCTTTGCATTAATGAGGCAAATAGCAACCTAACGTTCATACATCGAAGAAAGCTACGTAAGTGTAGGCTTTGAACAATGTCTGGAACTCCCATACCCGACTGCTGGAGTGATGAAGAGTCACATCCACGGTATATGGTGTCGTTAATATGCCCCAACAATTACGGCTTCAACTTCTTTTGATGGTCTGCGGTCCGTCACCAAAAAGTTGATCATCCCTTCAGACTTGATAAGAAGATTGCAACCCAAGAAGAAAATACCAAAAACTACAGTAAGTGACAGAACGCACATTACCGCTATTTGGACAACTCGCATGATGAAAAGACTTCTTTCATCCGGGGCGGTTGCCACAAATCCATTGTCAGTTACCATTGATGTTAAGTTACAACAGGATATGATTTCCTCAGTGTGGTTGGAGAAGAATCCACCATCCGTTTGGTTGAAAATTGTTGAATTCATCTTCGTCTCCAAAGTAGGTTATTGCACGACTTGGTTAATCTTTTGTTAGTTATTATAAAATTTCCCCCAAGATTCATTGAGTCAATAACATTTTGTCCGACCTCTTTTTTTTTTTTTTTAAAGATCAAAAGCTGCAGACCAAGTAACAAGTGGTCAAAATCAGATATGGTGTCTCAGATTGAGTATCTTGATCTGCGTTCCCTTATGCGGATTCAATCGGCAGGCTGGCGCAAACTGATCAACACTGAACTTGTGGTGTGGCAACCCCGTCTATTATAGGCTACCTGTTTGGGTGAAACCATTCCTAGGTCCAGGGAAACCGATGAGAGCTGTGTGATTTTGGACCAGTTCAATTAATGTGCTATAGCGCCACCCAGAGATGATGTAGACGTTTGACACCACCATGAAACCAAGTGGAGGTTTTCTGCAATTACTGGTAATGCTCGTCCCTGTATGTTGACCTTAATTTAGTGCACGTTAGTTGACACAAATTCAGTCCATTTTCAAAGGACCTCAGCTTAATACCACTAAAAGGCTATTTGTAGTTTTTACTCCCTGTGCGTTATAGGCTACATGTCAGACAACATTAATATTTTTCAATTTATTTTACTATTACAGTGTGGCGACACAAGAACAAAGAAGGTATTGAACAAAGGCAAATAGCCTATCTAATAAAGCAGGTCAGAGAGGGTGCCTCTTAAAAAACCCTGCAAACTGAGAAGGAGAAGAATCCAAGCACTTCAAAGTGGGAATACGGTTAAAAAGCTTTGATTTCCAACTGGCTGCTTCATTCCAAAATAATCAACATGTTTTCACCAATGACTAAGTCTTTATTAGGACACAGTATGGGTCAAAACCTGTTGGCTTTTAATAAAGGCTGATAAACCCTTTCACTTCCTCCTAACTACTAATTTTGGAGTGCCTGGATTTTTCATTTTCTTATCTTGGACTGATGCCGCTTTTTTTCCAGAAGCACTAGACATACCCATGGGCTTGCTGGTACAATTGGAGCTATCACCTGTCATTTTGAAAACGATTCTGTGTTTGCCTAAATGGGCACTTTGCCAGAACTCTTAACCAAAAAAAAAAAAAAAAAAAAACGGAACTGGGCAAAATAAACTAACACATTAAGTTTTGTTATATTATTGTTATCTTTAGAGAAGGAGATTTGTCTTCTGCGTTTGACCCATTTGGGTGGTGCACACCCACACACGGAGAAGTGAGCTACCCAGAGCAGTGGGCCACCATTAATCCGGCGCCCAGGGAGCATTTGGGGGTTAGATGCCTTGGTCAAGGGCACTTCATCTGTGGCTATGGGAATGGCTGCACAAGTACCCAGCCCACCTACATTGTTCTGTACCCGTCAGGGCTCAAACCAACCACCCTTTGGTAACCGGTGCCCCCATATGCTCATGTGCTCTGTCATCTTGGAACCCCTAAATGTCTGACTGTACTATCTGTAAGGGGACATGTGCTTTCACTAGCCAATAAATACAAACACATCCATTACAGTATATTTCTATTCATTTTTATGTATTGTGTCTATGCATATGTTCAATGAGCACTTAATAACTATGTCAGACATCATATAACTACATGTCTAAAACTAGGTAACAGGAAAGTGTGCCACAAATGTGGTTCTTGTATATTTTGTATGCACCTATAACACAACTAGGTCTGGATGGCTTTGCGGCGCAATTAGTGATTGAGGATGAGAAGAGATTATGGCTCTGGAGCTACAGGCTATAATGTAGTAGCTTATGGTATGGGCTGGAGTATGGTATTATCCCAAGTTAAAGGAGGTTGGAGCACTAAATGCTCACGCCGAGACAAACTTATGACACAAACAGTGACCTACAGAGTACCACCATACACCCCATATACACTGAACAATCCTTATTAACCCATAACCTACATTAAACATGAGGGTGCTACACCAGTTATGAGTTTCATAAAGGTACATAAGCTGTTTGTTTATTTTTTGCTGTTGTTGTTGTCCCAGACATTTTCAGACCATAATGGTGGGCAGGTCAGTAAAGTGTTCTAATGTGGTCTTATGCAATAAATCAAATATATCTGTTTTACAACATTTTCAAGATAACACTACAAATGTTTATATGTTAGACAGGAAAAGGGCCTTCACATTATTTACAGATGAGCAGAGGATAAAGATAGTAGTCTACATTTTCAAAAATCTATGTAGCAGAACTTCCATTCACCTGACACTTAGTAAACAGCAGGGGGCAGTGTTGTCTACTTTAAAGTTAAGTACACAGCCCGAAATAGCATCTCTCTCTCTCTCTCTCTCTCTCTCTCTGTAGGTGCACATGCGCGCGTGTATGCATGAACGATAAAAATGCGAAATATCTATTGCAGCATAAACATTATAAGGTAGGCCTATAATTTGCATATCGGTATTTTCTTAATGAAGGATATGCATTTTTAAAAAGAGGTACTATACCACTTTTGGCTTTTCAAACAGCAAGTTGTCTAATAGACATTTCCTTTAGTTTTATCATGAAAGGACTATATAACTTATTATGCCTGTGTTTCTTGCTGATGACCTGAACAATTAATTAACATCCCTTATTGCTTTTATAATAACAGTGTCATAAGTCTGTGTTAGAGATGTCAAAGCATGCTTGATGTTGTATCTAAAGCATGCTTGGTGTTGCTTCCTATCTCTAAATAACCGCATTTTTTGTAACCTTGTAACTGGAATACTAGCCTGCTGAAAATGGCCTTTACTGCCATGAAACCAAAAAGTTGTATATCTGCCAGAAATGACATTACATATTTGCGCAAGAGCCTACATTAACCAGCTGTCCATAGGTCCTTTGCGTGAGCAGTCTCTTGATGAGCACTAGATACAACCAATCAGAATTGAACATATGAGTCGAGTGCAGAGCTTTCAGTATGCTACAGTGTGTAATGGTATAAACCCGTTAGATGTAGTAAACCAGCTCTGAGGATAGAGCAGGTAGCTGGGGATATCTATGTTCTCTTTCATATCTTTGCCAAAAGGACAGCGACAGACTGCTGCAGTGGTATGCGAACGTGGTAGTAAGGAAGAATCGAAATCAAGGGAGACTGACGAAAAGCTATGAGGCTTGCACTTACCCACAAAATCATTGTGAACCATAGCACACTGTGATAGGATAGGGCTGATGGCTACAGTGTAGCGGGGCAACCTGACGTCGAGGTGCATTTTACTGATAATTGCTGGATAGATGAGCATAGCAGCGCTCTTCGTGTACATTGATGCGATGCATATGATTCCGCTGTTTGGACCTTGAGCTTTATCCAGCGACTCTTGAAAGGGAGGCTGTAAGGATACATTTTGGGGTGCTAGTTAGCAAGCTACCCTATGCAACACGTTGCTGACAAGCAAGACTTCAAGGTGCCATTCATACGCTACCTCTATTCAGTAAGTATGCAGAATTCTTTTTTGATCCTCCGTAGCTTTTTATATGCAAATTGATTTTCACATTCTTCCGGGGCCTGTCATCATTTTATCGTGCGATATCATCAGCCAAGTCTACTGCAGTAAAAGTAATAGTCTACAAAGCAATTTCTGTTTAAAAATAATGCGGCATAGACGTTATCAGCGTCTTAAGAGCTTGGTCAACCGAAGTGGGGTCATGTCATGACCGTATTGCAAATGTTATGTTTGCACTTTGTTGTCGATACAGTTCGACTCCTAAGTGTAAGCCTCTAGACCTCTTTTAAGGGTGTAACGTCAGTAGCTGTTTGTTTGTGTCTGTAAGTTGAGCTTTTTTTTATTTTGTGTGAATGATGAACACTCTTTCAGGAATTCATTACGTCGATTCAGTCGTGCTTTGGCATCATTGGTGAGAAGGACAATTTTGTAAGGTGCTGCGTATTTCTGTTGTGGTCTTGACAGGGCGCATAAGTAGGTCAGTAAGTCTTTGACAGTTTTCTTGAGTGTTGGACAGGGTTTATCAAGACTACAGTTATTGAAGATTGTTTTACTGTATATAATGCAGTGCGTCAGGGGTCATCTTGTATCTTTTATTGACAACTACAAACACCGACTCTAACTTAACAGAATTATATTTAGAATAGCAGGATTTTGGCCGTGAAGACAGGATATGGAGTTACATTACTGAGTAAAACCTTTGCACCTGATTGTGAAGCCACCAAAGCAGAACAAAGACAGAAACTAAGCCCAAATTTTCTCTTCCTCTGTTAGAATTGTTTCACCTCTTATTTTTACATTCTGAAGGGTTTCCCAGGTAATAGTATGATTTCTCATGAAACTCTCTGGTAAAAGGTATTCATGTAAATATAGTTTAAATGAAACACTAAAAGGCAGAATTAATGATTACCTCACCAATTTATTTCAACTGATTTTACATTAAGTGTGCATGTTCATCTAGATGTTTATCTGTTTTTCTCAAAAGCTCACAAAACGCCAGGTCCTCATTAAGGCCAGTTAATGCAGTACTCCCACCAAAATAAAGTGGGACAAAGTTAGGAGTCTTTGGAAATGACTTGTGCAGAGGATGTTGTTTCTCCGAGACTGTTTGTCACTGCCAACCTTTGTTTGCACTTCCTGGGGCTGTGGGGAAGCCAGCCACCAAACTGATGTCTAAGCACTTCCTCACAATAGCACAGTCCTACAGGAGAGGGCCTTTTTTACCCACTCAGTGGTCTGATAATGAGAATGTCCATGAAGTACAGATGCTAATAACACCATAGTCTGGCGTACGGATATCAGGCTGTAAAATGGTCAATAATCCGGGCTGTCTCAGTGTTGATTTTCGATCGTGGAGGGGGAAGGTTGGGAGTTGGGAGTTGGGTGTGGGATGGCGGTGAGCGACCTTGTATAGCTTGCAGTTTGCCAGACAGGAAAGGCTCATCCTTGCAGATGGCTGGACTAATGACCCAGCTTTTGCAGAGGAGACTGCAGGCACTGCCTCTGGCCCTCGCAGTGGAGCTCCGCTCAACCCAAGCCATAGCACTGCTCCTCAGAGCGGCCAGATGGCCTTGAACATGGCATCAGGGAAGATATCAGTGGAGAAGCATGCCTTTACATCCGATGCACTCTCTGCATAACTATGATACGTCCACTCTTCTGGGGATTCTTGTTCAAGGCGGAGGATGTGGATGGGTTTTAAAATGGCTCCCTACAAAGTAGATAAGCAGCCTTTGTTATAGGTTCCGTTGAGCAAATTCTCAGAGGAGGTGTTGGCAATTGTAAGCTCTTGGTTGCTAGAACCAGGTCAATCTGCAACCATAGTGGCACACATGTTAGACTGTGTATACAGATATGAAGTTGTGTATCTGGAAGTATGCAGTACTATATCTCTCTTCTGTGACAGTCATTAGTATCTGAGTCTTGGGTTGGTGGCTTGAGTGGGGTTGGAGTGAGGTGGGTGCTCTCTAGCAGAGATAAGAAAGAGGGGGGTGGCTTCTCTCCTGCAGAAATACGGGAAGGTGTATGCGTGTGTGTGTGAGTGTGTTTGGGGGAGGGGGGGGGGGGGGGGGGCAGGATTACGGAAGGCACGTGGTGGGGATGTGGTTGAATGATAAGAAAATCAGATTAATGGACCCCTGTCGCGAACCCAGGGGAGAGCATCGGAAAAGCAGAGCGTGCAGCAGCAGCAGCAGTGACAGCTTGCTACTCTCTGCTTTCTGAGCATTGTTTTTGTGTCCTGCTTCTCCCTGCTGTATAGTCTGCTCCTAATGTGAGCCATCAAAAAGCCATCAGAAATGTTCTAGAGTGACAATATTATCTCAGCTATTTTTCTTCCCCACACTCTGAGGTAATTTTTTTTTTTTTTTTAAGGACAGGAGGTTGTTTGTTTGGGTTCAGCCTGGAATTTCTTCATTTTAATGAAGAAGGTGAACTTGACACAGACCACCCACTGGATATAATGATGGCACATGCTCAGCTGCAGTGAGGTGGAAACACATTTCCTCAAACTACAAAAACTGAAATGGTGAAGTTTGTTCGGAAAGGTTTTGTCTGCCTTCCACTATGAAAATGAATCCCCTCCTGTGCTTCTCTGTTTTGGCTGCAGTGGTCTGTGGAGCTAAGAGAAACTGAGTCTTATTGGCAGCCGAGGAAGGTGAAAATGTTTGCGGAGTTGACTTTGCTGTGGTCTTTTTGTTCCGATGTGTGTTTTTGATTTTTCTCACACTGTTTCTCTCTCTTTCTCCCCTTTCTAGTGGGATGACGTCGCTGTGCCACCTCTGCTCTCTCACCCCACCACTGCCTCTCCTCTTCTCCTCCTCCTCCTCCTCCTCCAGCCTCATCCCCACCCCTGAGCTCTGCCTGGGCTCCTGACGCTGCTGGCTGGCCAACTCTCCTCTCCTCTCCTCTCCTCTCCTCTCCTCTCCTCTCCTCTCCTCTCCTCTCCTCTCCTCTCCTCTCCTCTCCTCTCCTCTCCTCTCCTCTCCTCTCATCTCCTCTCCTCTCCTCTTTTCCCCTCACCCAACCTTACCTCTCCTCCTGTCTTTTCTCTTATCCCTTCTTCCTTCTCCACACCACCCAGCTCCACCTCCCACCCTCAGCTCCGTCATGCGGCGCTTCATGTACTGCAAGGTGGTGCTGACCACCTCGCTGGTGTGGGTGCTGGTGGACGTCTTCCTGCTGCTGTACTTCAGCGAGTGCAACAAGTGCGATGACAGGAAGGACCGCTCGCTGCTGCCCGCCCTGAGAGGTCAGAGCCGCCACCCCCCCCCCCCACCGACCCACTCACTCTCATCACATCACTCCAGCAAGAGTTGCCCCCCCCATTCCCCCGAACCCTTTTGCCCAGAGCAAGGCACAGGAAACAGAGCGGGACAAACACTGTTTTAAACCCCAGTGTGCTCACAGATTAGAACTTCAGAGGACTCCTTTAAGTGTTTTTAAGTGTGTGTGTGTGTGTGTGTGTGTGTGTGTGTGTGTGTGTGTGTGTTCTGGGGGGAGGGGTAGTGGTGGCATTTCAAACATTGATATTATCATTTAAGAGGGCGCTTTGATTGGTTGACCTTGTTCCCTTGGAGACCTTTTACTGTGCAGCACTGATGGTAAGCTGAAAGAACGATAGTAGCAATGAGGTAAACAAACGCAAGAAAACACTAGAACAGCACTAAGAGAGCACAGACCTCCGCCAGGGCAGCTCAGATCACCACCAAAATCGAATCACTTTTAAGTTAGCCCATTTCTGACCTACCCTGAAATTTTTATCAAAATCCATACATAACTTTTTGAGTTGTGTTGCTAACTAACAAATGAACAAACAAACAAGCGCTGATGATTACATAACCTCCGCTGGCGGAGGTAAAAATGAAGGCAGGGCGTAGAGCTGTGGGTCTGTGGCGTCTTGTCTTTTCCCCTCCATTGCAGCACACGCCACAGGAGCAGCAGAACGGTGGTATATTGCCAGACTCGTTGGTGTCTCAGCTGATAGCTAGAATGCTACCTCCATGTGCTGCATGATGGCCTTGAAAGTGATCCATGCATAATCATTATACCAGGGACCTCCAACCTTTCTGGGACTGAGGGCTACCCGAAGGATGAGAGTCTGTATAGATCTACTAAATGAAAGTCTTAACATCCCTTTCGAATAACGCTATGTTTGTTTGCTTTTAATTAATGATAGTTAAGAAATAAACTGGTATCTAAACACTCAAACATGAAAACACAAGAAATATGACAAGAACGCTACAGTAGTCACTTGCTTTTTTTAGACATCCCTCGTGGCCACCTCACAATCTCCGTGGGCGCCATGTTGGGGACCGCTGCATTATACAGTTACAGATGCAGCATTGGAGACGATGTTGAGACCTTGCAGGAAATTTAACATGAATAGCAAAGAAGCTCTCTCTTACTTTGGTTTACCTTCAATCTTTGTGTGTGTGTTCAAACTGAACCTCAGGCCATGCTTCCTAATTACCACTGCAGTTGGTATCTCTAAGTAGGCGCTCTCGCAGGTAAATAGGATTAGCAGGGTCAAGTTAAGCTGCTTGTGAGGTTAGGAACAAGCAGAAGCCGAATGCTAGAAAGTAGTGCGTGGTGTTGCTCTTTTTTTTACATAAAGTAGCAGTGCTTTTATTGAATAGATTATGTTGGTAGTCACTGTTATTTGAAATACTTGACTTGTTACATAAAAGGGAAATCCTGCTTGCTCTCTGGTTCTTACAGCCTGCCGTGTGGCAGCTGAAATTCAGATATGTCAGGGAAGCTATTGGGGAATTAAATTGTCAAGCGAGGTCTGAGCAGTGCTCTGGCTGGAAAAGCAAAGCTTAAGCAATCTGTGACGGTCTGTCAGCTTTTCAGCATTTTGTGCTTGTTGAGTTGTTGGTGCAGTAGCTTATGTGACGGACTCGTTTGTGCTGATGTAAATGTATTTCTTTGCTGATTTAGGTGTTCAGGTAAATGCACTGCCCAGAAGATGTTAAAACTTCTTTAATGTTCAGTTCATGTTTAATGATAGTTAATCGCAATTTAATTGATGCCCGACATTAATTACAGATCCAGGTTTAAAGACTTTATTGGTAATTTGAAACTGGCTAAAATCTGCATAATAACAATTAATTTTGTCATTAATGTACAATCAGTGTCCTTGTTAGCTACACAGCAGGGAAGAAATCAAAATCATCTGACTATCAATTGGTCAGAATCTGTTTGCCTTAACTACATAAAAGTGGCCAGTTTTATTATTTAAATATTATGTCATTGAGGTTAGAACTCTGGGCAATCATAGGAATTGACGACGTACTGATGGAATCCTCTTTTTACTGATTAGCTTTTTAAAACTAGCGTTCCGTTTCGCATGAATTTGCAGCGTCTTCCAGAGCGTGGTGGAATAGATTGCCCAGTTGTGGGAAAGCAAGAGTCTCATTTGCAGCATGTTTCGCTCTGCAGAGAATCAATACCCTCATCCTCCCTTATTGCTGTTTGTGTGGGCTGATGGATGCCCCTGCTCCGTCGCTCCCTCATCTTATTTATTCTTAAGCACTTTTTAAAGAAAAGTTTGGGACCCGCTGAGTTTCACCACTGATGCATTGCTGCACCTGGAAAATAATCTTGTCTGAGGACTGGTAGATGACCCCCCCCCCCCCCCCCCCACACACACACACACACACATATATATACACACACACACTTTTACAACACAGCCATATGTCCATATGTATGTACGGCTTCCTCTGTCGTGGGCTTGTAGGAGCCTGGAAAGTTTCCACTGCTGGATTAGAGGGACGCTTGCACAAGCCATTAGACATTAGGTGCGTGTGGTTTGCCATTTTAGCCATAATTACGGCCATTACAGGCATGTCAAGTGTGCTGCTGTGCTGACTGTAAAAACCCTCTCTGCTCTAGGTTTACTGGGCAGTCCTTAAACATGTACAGCAAAACCGAGAAGAACATTGTCCCTCATTAATCTTAGTGCATGCCCATGTTATATACTTTTTGCTAACCACAGCATTGGCATTAGCTTCAGTTTCAGTGCTCCAGCTACCTGCTGATGTTGGTTGATGTGGGCGATGTGTTGATGTGGGCGATGAAAAATGTCCCCCCCCCCCCCCCCCCCACATTGCTCACACTGTTGCAGCGTGCTTTAGGCTATATGCAGTGCAGTGGCGCTACTGGGCTGGGTATCCTTTGAAGACACTGCAAGGACACTTGGAGAGATCAAACCACTCCTGCATGCATCCTGTGTGCAGCAGCCCTGGTAGAAGTGGTGTGTGTGTGTGTGTGTGTGTGTGTGTGTGTGTGAGTATAAGTGTGTGTGTGTCTTGCCTGTGTGTGTGTGGCTGCTGCTGTCATGTTCACACCAGCCTGATGTGCTCATGAGTTAATCCTCTTTCCGTTCACAGTTGGCTTGGTGAGGTGATTGTCTTGAGAGATACGATCTCTTCCATCCCATAATTTGTCTGAGGGCCCCCTGTGTCATTCTGCAGTCAGCCGGCCGCCAGCATCTATCTGACTCTGGAGCTGTAATTTTTCATGCAGTCGTACTAAGTCTCTGTGCTCTATTCTTATTTGCAGCTTCTTGTAGTCAAGGCATAAAACACTTGAAACAGAGAGCATGTGGAGAAGAGAGCTTGCTTTCCTTGCATTTAACGTGGCTGTTCAGTTTGAGAGGGATGGGTCTTTAAAATGGATGCAGTGTGTGCTTGTGCACCCGCATATGTGTGTGTGTTTGTGTGTGTGTGTGTGTCTGTGTGTGTGTGTGTGTGTGTGTGTGTGTCTGTGTTTGTGAGCGACACAAGCCAAAGGGAGAAGAACTGAAAGGGCTGAGATATGAGAAGAAAGACCCAGCGTGAAACACACACACACACACACACACACACTGTCTCTCACACACACACACTCACACAGACTCATACAGTCCCCGCTAAAGAGCCTGACATTTAGCAGCTACCGAGATGCAATGATCAACAAAGGTATCTACCCCACTGAACAATACACGCGAGTGAACAGTTGTCATAGCAGCATTACACCAGGACAGCTTCAAAAGAAGACGGAGAAAAATAGGCAGAGTGGCAGCGACTGTTTCTTTTTACCACTCATGAATTTTTGAGTGGCAGAGGTCTGCTAAGATATTTTAAAAGCAGATTTTTGTCAGCGAGATATTTTTCTCTTATCTTGGCATATCTGTGTAAACCAAAGGTATTATTTTTATTTTTAACTCACTATTTTTGTCTCCCATTTACTACACCAGTTACATTACAGCACCACGTGTCTTCAGTCATTATGTATGAGCTGGCAGATTGCCATAGTCTTGGTATTGCTTGTCATGTCATCGTTTAGGTGAGTTTGTGTCTTGCACCTTTTAAATTGATAGTTGGACGTCTTAATAACTCTCCTGTGGCCGTGTGAAACTGTGTTGTTGCTGTTTGCCCTTGAAATGGAACACCCCTGTCACTCTACACCACACCATCATCCACGTTAATCCAAGACACGCTCGGGGGCAGTGATGTAGATTAATATATGATCTGTCAGGTGCGGCGTCGTCTGACAGCCGTTATCAAGCATCGCCAGGTCGGGCACAAATACTGTTACATTTATTGCAGTGATGGAACAAGACCTCCGCATCAGCCTTATTGTCTGTTTCAGAGTACCAAGAAGAATGCCGCAGTCCGCTACTAGCTGCATGTGCGTCTGTCATAAGTGTTCATCCTCCAGGGTGTAAGTGTTGCAGTTTTAGAACAAAGAAACATGGCACAGATAAATATTTTTGTAAAGCAAGTGTTGTTTTTTTTTCATATTTGAGGGTTTTGTGATTTGGCCTGGTTTAATCATCTCCCTGGAGGACCTCGACGGCCTGTTGTCAAACTGTGAATTAACCCAAATAAGAAGTAGTCTGTGCAGTGCTCTGATATCAGCCCATTGTCCGCTCGCCACTGCCGGCTTGCTTGCGAGAGTGCCTCGCCGTTTTAGCCGAGTAATCCCCATCATTCCCTGCCCTCGGACCATCCGGCGCTAAGCCAGTGTCCTAATGGAGCACGGGGCCGTCCAATAAGCCTCCACTCCATTCGCCGCACCGCAAGGTCAGGTCCCACGCTGAATCCTCTTAACCTGGAGCTGCCGCCAACCTGCGCTGCTACCCCCTACCCCACTTTACACCACACCGTGACCCCTACGCACACCACAATCACGCCTGCCTTTTTGATGGTTAGACTCATCACCCAGAGCCATAAACCCAACAGCTATGTGCTACCCACTGTTTTTAATGAACACACATGGGCATGCAATGCAATGCTGCTGCCTCGATTCTGAAACATTAATGCAGACACCCCACTAGTCCTAAGTGATCAATGCCGTACACAGGCACACATCCACAGATGGAATAGACTCGTATGCTTCCGTGGTTATGTGGGCCAACTGCCTCTCGCTGTTGCTCTCGAGATGACCCGGACCCACTGCCAAAAGCTCCATCTATGAGGCTTTGATTTAAGAAACTCTCACTATCTACTGCCACAGTTAGATTGGTCAATGGCCCATGAATTTATCCAGCAGCTGTTTTCATTTTTTCGTTTTTTTTCCTCGCAGTGGAAAGTCAGTGGCTGCTCGTTGCTTTGCTGACACTGTGGGCTACGATATAAATGTACGACACCGTAACTCTCGGCCCAAGGACGGACATCAGCGGTCGACACATTCTCGCTGACACATTCTATAACACGGATCACTGGTTCAAAACAGCACTCATTTTTTACTTCACACCCATGTCACGATTCTGCTCATAATTTATCCCCAAGACAGCCGATTCTGGTTCTCTCTCCCTTTCTGTCTCTCTCTGTCTGTTTGTGTCTGTCTCTCTGTCTGTGTCTGTCTGTTTCTCTGTCTGTCTGTCTGTCTGTCTGTCTGTCTGTCTGTCTGTCTGTCTGTCTGTCTGTCTGTCTGTCTGTCTCTGTTTGTTTCACCCTGTCTTTGTCTGTCTCAGTCTTTCTTTCTTTTTCTTTCTCTCACCCTCTCTCCGTCTCTCTCTGTCTCTCTCTGTCTCTCTCTGTCTGTTTCTCTGTCTGTCTGTCTGTCTGTCTGTCCCTTTTTGTTCAGCCACTTTCTGTATCTTTTTCCGTCTCTCTCCCTCTCGCTGTCTCCCTGAACATGACTATTTTGTTGGAATGTAAATTAAAACCAAGGTCAGTATGACATGTCCCAAAGTATGACATGTCCCAATGTAGATCAGAGCTTATCCATAAAACCACAATCTCGCATGATGACTTGCTGATTGCATTCTGGGTTTTGCAGCTGTGATGTCCCGTTCGCACGAGGGGCCAGGCGAGATGGGGAAGGCGGTGTCCATAGCGAAAGACGACCAGGAGAAGATGAAGGAGCTCTTCAAGATCAACCAGTTCAACCTGATGGCCAGCGACATGATCGCCCTTAACAGGAGCCTGCCTGACGTGAGGCTGGACGGGTGAGTGCCACGTCACAGGAGGACTTCCTGTAGGTCACAGGAGGACTTCCTGTTGGTCACAGGAGCACTTCCTGTCAGTCGAACGTCACCAGTAGCCACAGAACTGTCTTGGAAGGAAGTGTGTCGAGTGTCAACAGAGAAGCACTGAGTCACTGTCCTGGAATAGCACTTTTGCAGTGTTTAACAGAACATTGCTAGAACGTTGTAAACCCTTTGGCAACATAGAAGTGATTGTTTTTCTCACTTAGTGATATGTGTAACACTAAACATTTGGAAAAAAATAGGCTAATTTTGCGGCTTTCTTAATTCCAATTTTTTTCCAGATTTTTTAATCCATTCACTCAATCTCTAGATCTGGCTGTAGCATCTCCAGATCTGGCAGTACACTGATCTAGCACTTCAGCTATTAGCTTACATAAATTTACACAGAGCTTTTGAAAATGTTGTGCATTCATTTCTACAAGCGTAGGGCAAATGCCTTTAATCATTTGCTAGCGGTGGAATGGGAAAGATGTGTTGTTTTCCGAAAGAGAAAAAAAAAGAACCCAGGCCCCGTTTTGATCAACTTAATGAAAAGCCGGGGAGCTATTTGGGTGAAACATTACTGCATTCTTCCTCCCACGCAGACTTACCGAGTGCCCCCCTACCCCCAAACCCCACCCCCACCCCCACCCCCAACCCCAACCCCACCCCCACCCCCCTCCTGTGACACACCACTGTGATTCATTTTTATCCACTCCCTCAGAAGCGTTTGTTAACATCTGTTTTCTGAGGATGGTGCACTCCCTGCCTTTTTATTGAAGTTTTTTTTCCCCACTGATACTGTACATCAACCGCTTTCATGTTTGGGGCAATTGACTTGTTGGAAAAATGCCAAGGCAAGTGCACGGCAGGTAATGGCGAGCTATAACTCCAGAGCTGTTATGGCAAGGAGATGATGACGGGTCTCAGTTAGTGAGTCCACCGCAGGTCCTCAGGTGAGGAGAAGGGGCACAAATAAGGGTGCACTGGCAGATCTAATCTTTCCCTCTAATCTCCAGCAATCTGTGAGTAAGATAAGCCAACAACAACAAGAACCAAAGCACTGCAACGCTGGCATGAAAAGACATCAGCCAAATCCGAAATGTTAACTTGTTTACATATATAGTGCACTATGTAGGGGACAAAACGATGTAACTCACACCCTATGTAGTGGACTGTTTAGGGAAGGAATAAACATTTCAGACACAGCCATGGTGATGCACGGTGAAGCCTGGGATATACTCGCCGTGCGAAGTCGTGCGCGTGCAAAAGTGACCTCAAAATGACGTCGGTGCACATCTGGCGCGGCGTTTCCAGGGCGCTTTTGCTGTGTCTGCACCTCATTTTTTTTGGACCTTGTGCGTAGCAAGCTATTGAAAAGCCTGGTTTCCATTGCTACAAATCAGCTAATATTACTGGAAACTCACAAGAAATACAAACACTGACTAAAACCCTTTAGGATTTTGTTCAGTTTTATCCACAATCCAACATAGGTGCAAACCTGCAGTTTGTTTATTAAGCTATCTTTTTTTGCCTTATCCTATCATCACTCATAACGTCTTATACAGCCGACAACACCGTAATTATACACACTGACTCGTACCTTTTCGGATTTATCCAGTTTAATTCCCAAATCAGGACGTAAACCTGCAATTCAGTCATGCTTCACTCAGTCATGTTTGACATGTAAGGTTCCCGAACTACTGTGCCATTTGACATCTCTGATAAGGAGAGGATTGCGTGTGTGTCGAAGGAAGTATAAAGGGTCTGGCACTTTCGCGTGCACACGACTTTGCGAGTATGTCCCAGGCTTGGGGGAGATGAGTCATCCACTGAGCGTGGGAGTCTGTGCTTACAGGGTCGGAGGTAAGAGGTACAGAGCACAAGGATGACCTGCTGACCCTATTCTGTCTTCCAGGTTGCAGTAGCCGTTTTCAGGACGCGGGGCAGAGTGGTGGTTGTAGTGGTTGCGGTGAGGGGATTGAGGTGGAGTGTTTGTGTGTGTGTGTTTGTGTGTGTGTGTGTGTGTGGTTGGGGAATGGAGCAGAGTGGTGGTTGTAGTTGTTGCGGTGAAGCGGGTGAGGTGGAGTGTGTGTGTGTAAGGTTGTGTGTAAGTGTGTGTGTGTGTACCTGTCTGTGTGTGAGTGCGTGTGTGTGTGGTTGCGGAAATGGAGCACCACCATTCTCCTCCTGCCCACTTCCCTTCCCTGTCACCTCACACATCCTTGACGGCGCTCTCCTCTCCTCTCCTCTCCTCTCCTCTCCTCTCCTCTCCTCTCCTCTCCTCTCCTCTCCTCTCCTCTCCTCTCCTCTCCTCTCCTCTCCTCTCCTCTCCTCTCCTCTCCCTCTCATCCTCCTCTGCTCTCCTTTCCTCTCTTCTCCTCTCCTCTCTGCTCCTCTTCTCTCCTTCTCTTCTCTCTCCTCTCCTCTCCTCTCCTCTCCTCTCCTCTCCTCTCCTCTCCTCTCCTCTCCTCTCCTCTCCTCTCCTCTCCTCTCCTCTCCTCTCCTCTCCTCTCCTCTCCACCGCTAATGCGCCCTCATCCTTTATTCAGCAGCTGCTGGCGACAGGCGCCCCCTGCTTTGTGTCTGTGCTGGTGTGCTGAGGACGGCTGCTTCTCCATCCTGGGGTCACGGGCCGGGCCACAGCCAGCGCCATTACGTCAAGCTGTAGCTTTATGTCTTTGTTGTTTTCACCGCTATAAAGGCATGGTTAGCTTCTCATCAGAATAGCCCATTTTATGCTCTTCCGCGCGTGTGTGTGTCTGTGTGTGTCTGTGTGTGTCTGTGTGTGTCTGTGTGTGTCTGTGTGTGTCTGTGTGTGTCTGTGTGGGTCTGTGTGGGTCTGTGTGTGTCTGTGTGTCTGTGTGTGTCTGTGTGTGTCTGTGTGTGTCTGTGTGTGTCTGTGTGTGTCTGTGTGTGTCTGTGTGTGTTTGTGTGTGTCTGTGTGTGTCTGTGTGTCTGTGTATGTGTGTGTATGTGTGTGTCTGTGTGTGTCTGTGTGTGCATGTGTGTGTGTGTCCTGAGGCTCACTTTAATAACCGTGGTCCTTTTATTTTATTTGTTGTTTATTTGTTGGCGGTGGTGGCGGGTGTTTTTTTTTTATTCCCAGCTGCAAGACCAAGGTGTTCCCTGACGATCTGCCCAACACCAGCATCGTTATCGTGTTCCACAACGAGGCGTGGAGCACCCTGCTCCGGACCGTCCACAGCGTCATCAACCGCTCCCCCCGTCACCTGCTCGTGGAGATCGTGCTGGTGGACGACGCCAGTGAGAGAGGTACCTCTGAGCCAGTGCCTCTGTTTCTCTTAGTCACCCTATCTTTCTCAACATCCCGTGTCTGGCACATAGTATGAATCACTGACAAGCAAGCTGCCGCAGTTGTAAATACTATGTAATACTAACCCCTATAGTTATGAGTCAGAACTTTGACTGTTAGGATCAAACCAAATAGGAAGTGAACATTAGATGAAGCCTAGTGCAAGCACTTTGCTTACTACCCAGAAGCCCTGTCTCCTCATTGTTGCCCCCCTCCACCTCCAGACTTCCCAAAGCAGAAACTTGACGAGTGCAGATCGTGGAAATGGCGGTGCAGGTTAGATAGTTGTAGTGCAACACTCTTTGGTCATAACAACATACCAACTTCATCTTCACATCAAAACAGCAATGTTAACGAGATGTGGGAGAATGCTCGACATGGTTTCACCACAGCGGTGTTCTGGTATGCAGGTCATGTTTTAGAAGAACATATTGTCGACACCTGTGTGAGATTGAGGAACTCATGGGTACGTCTGAGGATTTCAGTAAACTTAGTAGTCTACTCGCATGACTTATGTAGAAAAGAAAAAGTCAGCTCAACCAGGTTTATGCTCCCAGGGTGCTTACTCACCCTTCCTCAGACGTCACGAGCAACGACACGGTATAAAATAAAAAATGTGGGAGCATAAACCTGGTTGATCGGACTTTTTCTTTTCTACATATGTCGACTGTCCTTTAGTCCTGCTCCCAGTATTTATTCAGGATGTGCGTGCTTTGATTGAACTCTTGTATACTCACATAACTTCTCATTGCTGCCCCCCTCCTTCCACCCCACCTCCACCCCCAGACTTCCTGAAGCAGAAGCTGGACGAGTACGTGCGTACGCTGGAGGTGCCAGTGCGGGTCCTGCGCATGGAGCAGCGCTCCGGCCTCATCCGCGCTCGGCTGCGGGGGGCGGCGGCCACCAAGGGCCAGGTGATCACCTTCCTGGATGCCCACTGCGAGTGCACCACGGGCTGGCTGGAGCCACTGCTGACCCGCATTAAAGAGGACCGGTGAGTGGGGGAGGGGGTGGGGGGATGACCTTCAGTTAAAGGTAGTGATTTACAGTCTAATCACACTCCACGTTTTTTAAAAATCAAAAGCTTCTAAAATAGGTGGGGAGGCATTAAAGAGGACCGGTGAGTAACTGGGTGTTCACATCAGAAGCGACCAAAGCGACCAGAGCGACGGAAGTCATTACTTCTCTTTGGAGAGTCAGCGAATTGGGCGACCAGAGCGAATTCGCCGGCAGCGAAGCGAATTGGCAACCAGAGTTAACTTTATGGTAATGACCTATGACAGGGTTCGGCAAAAACCAACCAGAATACATAAATTTACCAATGTCCGTTAATTGCTGAGCTAAATCCAAAATTTGTTGGCTAACTCCAACATTCCAAATGATATATCATGAGCGAACAAGGCGAATTCAACAGCGAAGCTTCTTCAGCGACCTCGGCGACCTGTTCGCTTTGGTCGCTTCTGATCTGTACGTACAGTAAGGGGTGGCGTCTGACCTTCAGGTTGGAAGCGAAATTGTCTGTTATTGACCACTGCAGACAGATGCTCCGCTTCTAATGCGGTTGTAGCCCATGGAGGACGTTAAAGCACGTACAGATTGTTGATGAACCACTGGAACGGTTTTGGAAACATTATTTTAGGGTTAATAAAAACTAAAAAGGCCTCAAGGGGAGAGGCTGAGGAAAGAAGGAGGATGTTGGAGGCATTGCCATTTGGTGTAGTGCACTTCAGTTTGTGAGCTGGGGAAGTAGGTCTGCCCTCCTGATTAGCGGAAGGTGTAACACTCCTTACTTGGGTGATTATGTAACCTATAAAAGGGTACTTGTCCTCTGTGCACACAAAGTCATCTTTCATTGTCATCATATCTCATGGCACATTTAAAGGCTGCATATTATAATCTTTTTCAGCAAGTTAGAGTAGGTCTATGGGCTATAAAAAATCATCAAGTTCTTTGCACAAAATCACTGTCCCATGAAGGAGATCTCACCCTTTCTGTTCTTGCCAGTTTTTTTTTTTTTTTTCAGAATGAGTCGTTTAGCTTTTTTTTCCACCCTTATGCAATGAACTTCTTGTTGGGCATAATCGGCCCCGCCCATCCCATGTTTACAATTCACACTCCACTACACGTGGAAATGGCAGAAAGCAAAGGCACAATCCAACAGTATATGTTCGACCCGAGTCTGACCCAGAGCTAATGCTCCCCGAGCTGATGTCAGCGTGGGGGTAGCCAAAAAATGGCTCATAGAAGCACAGCATTTCCTGACACCAAAGTCCTGACTCACAACAAAAGAATGGATGTTTTTTTTGGTGCTTGGGAGTGTTTATTGGACCAGTTGAGTCCCAAATGACAATACAACCACACCCAAAAAGATTTTTGCATAATATGGCCCCTGTAAAGCTGTACAGAAAACTGTTTTTTACGCTCTAAAATGCCACAGCATGACATTTTTTTTAATATTAACACGGGTCAGTGCAAGTTAACAGCAGGAAAAACACATTTAAGGTTGCAGTTACTCTTATTTAATATTCAGTCCTATGCACCGGAGCTAGACATAGGGAACACTGCCTGGTGCTGCTGGCCTTAGGCCTAAGTGGGAGAAGATTGTGCTCAGCTGGTCTGTGTTGTCTGTCCCTGGAGGGCCATGAGCTATAACCCCAGGTAGCTTAACACACCACAGTAAATGTATACAGCTCTGCATTACTTTGCATACCTGCTATACCAAAACTACAATGGCTCTGCCTTTCTAAAAAAGCATCTTTGGAGAACACGGCAAGTAGCCTATAATATAATGATGGTTCTTTGTGTAGGTTAAATAATGTGATGCGCCTCTTTGAACTGTCAAGACGAGAACACTCTGTGCCTTGCATTGTGACTGGCCCAGGTGCAGGTGCAGGGAGTGCATGTGGTAGATTTATTACCCCCTCCAATTATCCAGCCCAGGAACAGCTGGAAAAGTTGACTTTGGTGAGATGCACGTCAGGCTTTTGTGCGAGCGGCATATGGGTAGTTTGCCTCTGTCCCCTTTATCTGCCGGTGATACCCATTTGCATTTCTTTTGTGTTTTCTGTAGCCCAAAGAGTTGCATGTAATTTTAGCCCACACTCGTCGCAGCCCAAAAGCAGTGACAGGTCTGTGTGTGTGTGTGTGTGTGTGTGTGTGTGTGTGTGTGTGTGTGTGTGTGTGCGTGTGTGTGTGCGTGTGTGCATGCGTGTTTGGGAGAGTAAGCACTATTGAAAAGAAGTGTGTGTGTGTGTGTGTGTGTGTGTGTGTGTGCGCGTGTGTGTGTGTGTGCGCGTGTGTGCGTGCGCGTGCGGGCATGCGTGCATGTGTTCGGGAGAGTGAGCAGTATTGAAAACAAGTGTGTGTGTGTGTGTGTGTGTGTGTGTGTGTGTGTGTGTGTGTGTGTGTGTGTGTGTGTGTGTGTATGAGTGTGAGTATGTGTGATGGCACACACAAATGTTTCTCTTGCGGAAGCACTGTCCCTTTCTTCCTGCAGCTGAAGGTGAAATGTGACAGCTTGTTTTGTCATGAGAGCATCTAAACACATCATTACGGACCAGTGAGCAAACGGACGCGCAGTTATTGTGATTCATCTGTCCATAGCTATTTCAATATGCAACAACAGTGCCAAACACACACACACACACACACACACACACAAGCACGTCCTTCTGAGCAGTTAGTGAGTGTCAGCAGCTCTTGATCCTGATATCCATCAAAGCTGATGACCGCGAAGGTGGCAGTGGCAGTGATGGTAATGATGATGACGATGGCGATGATGATGATGAAGGTGGTGATGATGGCATGGCACGGAAGATGAATCCGGCTTCCCTATCACGCTCCCCATCACGGGCACTTGTAAATCTGCTTAGATGGCTGGGTGGAGTGTCAAAGTGACATTACGCAGAGCACTATGCCAGGCACGCTCGCACGGCTGTCATCTATTATTCCAGTGCTTGGCTAACAGACATCTCCAGCTCCCAGTCTGTAGGAAAAAATGTCTGCCGAGAGAGATCAGACTGAATAATTTGGCTTTGGAGCCCCTATGGATGAAAGAAAACACCTCCACACACACACACACAAACACACAAACACACACACACACACACACACACACATACACACACAATTCCACAGTTTGAGCTAATTTGTGAAGGGGAAGATGCAAGGCGGCACCTCTGATATTGGCAGCACCAGATGGCTCTAATATTAGCTTTGAATTGATTGCAATCAGGCTCTCTGCAGTGTTGCGTCTTGCCTCAGGTGTCAGAGTAATTGGCATTCCTGTTATGTAGTTTAGCAGCCGGAGGAATCCATAATGGCTGCCATACAGACTTTGCTACTTGACGATATAGCAGCGCTTCTAATAAATAGGGGAGTTATGCCAGGCATGTATTGTGCGGGTCAGCACTTAGTGATTTTTCTCATTCTTTTCCTTCGTGGTCCAGGGAAGAATAGCTTTGGGATTGTCTTCTTTATGAATTATTTATTCGGTCTCAGGAATGAGCAAGTGTAACTTTGCTTTACCGGCATACCAAAACTTTTTGTACTCTGTTCATAAGGTCGGGTTTATTGCAATGCCAGCAAGGTGTTTGCCAGTGCGTCTTGTGGCTCCAAGCGGTAAGTCTTTATACAGTGGTCCCTCGCTATAACGTGGTTCACCTTTCGAGGCCTCGCTGTTTTGCACATTTTTTTTTTTTTTTTTTGTGGATGCTTTTTTTTACAGGGCATTGTGTTCTGCGCCCTGACTGGCTAAGGGACTGTAGAACATTGTCAATCAACCTCCTGTACAGTACAGAATACGCTCAGCTTGTAAAATTTACACAAATCTTCTATCGCTAGCCGTGTGACTCTGAAGTGCTGTATGTTTGCAAGTTTAAACTTTGAGAGTACAAGAGAGAAATGTGAGAAAATGTCAATGCCTGTCTGAGAAAAGTGCATAAAGTGTGTAATGAGGGGTTTTACTGCCTTAAAAACATCTATAATAATTGTAAAAAATAAAACTGACTACTTTGCGGATTTCGCCTATCGCGGGTTGTTTTTAGAACGGAACTCCCACGAATAACGAGGGACCACGGTATACTGTTCTTCTCTGTGTTGCCGTTCCACAGGAGGGCTGTGGTCTGCCCCATCATAGACGTGATCAGCGACGAGACGTTCGAGTACATGGCCGGCTCGGACATGACGTACGGCGGCTTCAACTGGAAGCTGAACTTCCGCTGGTACCCCGTGCCCCAGAGGGAGATGGATCGGCGGAAGGGGGATCGGACTCTCCCAGTCAGGTACGGTTTCCAATGCTTGCACGACCGCCCTGTCAACCGCCCACTCTCTCCCTCAATTTAGAGCAAAGATAGCTGAGACTATGCAGTCTTTGCTGAGCTAAAGAGAGAGGTGTGCCTTTTTCAGTTCAGTGGTAATGTTGCACTAAAGAAAGATTTGAGCAGACTTCAAGTTGGCAGTCGGATTCAATTTCAACACAGGACACCACTGCCAAGAAGTGTATCTTTAATGGCTGAACAAGACATAATTTAGAAATACTACAGTTGGTAATGTCATTTTGTTTGACTAGAGACTGTTAAAATGTCTAGAGACAGAAAGTCACTGTTGGAAAGTTTTTTTTTTTCACTTAATTAACATTTTCTTAGTGAATCAGCATGTATTATTGTGATCTCCTTGAACACGTGCTCCCATCTCAAATCGTTCTTCCTCCACTCATGACTTTGTCAATGAGGGTTATTTAGGGCGAATCAGATTTGTTCGTTCAGTGGCCGTTGCCACAGACAGGATCTCCGTAGCCTGAGACGTAGACAAAGAGGATGGAGCCAGAACGTCATTGGATCACCTCCGATGGAAACCAGCAAGGCTCTGAAGGACAGTAAGCGAGCGAGCGAGTGATAGAGCGTACGAACGTACGAGACAGCCTGCTTACTCATGCTGCGGCCCAAAAATAGATTCTCGGCTGGAGGTGGAAAGTTTGATCAGATTTCTCCAGACCGTCGCCCACCACCCCCCACCACCACCTCCTCCTCAACCCCCCCACTCAGCGGTACCATGACAACTCAGAATCTCTGTGAGACGTGTAACGAGCTGATCGTGTCATTTTTCGTCTAATACACTCGAACGTCCGTCCCGCCATGAGCTCTCTCATTGTTTGCACAGAGGACATGTATTCATCTGCTCCGGCACCACTGGACTGCAAGAAATGTTGTCCTGTAACAACCCTGCTAAACTGTAAAGCACTTTGAGCTGCATCTTGCATGTATGAATTGTGCTATACAAGTAAAGTTTCTTCTTCTTCTTCTTATTATTATTATTATTACACCGGCGTAACAGATGTGTTTTTTGTGCACTGGGATGTAGGACTGCACGATATTTGAAAAATGTCAAGTCAAGTCAAGTCAAGTAGGTTTTTATTTATTTATTTATTTATTTATTTATTTATTGTTTTTATTTAATGTGCGATAAGCGGTAACATTGCTGAATGTTGTTGTGATGATGATATGTTTTGAGATAAATAAACAAATATTTAAATATAGTTTAATATCTTTCAGGTTAATTTTCACAGCTAGGCCCTACACAGGGTGGGGCCTATGGGGGTGGGAATCAAGGGCAGTAGGACTCTATTTGATTTCCCTAAAATATTCATATGTGGAGCGTGAAACAGCTTGCAGTAATGTCCCCTTTATTCCAGTTAAGCTATGTTTTGCGATATGTATTTCACGATAATGTATGTTGCGATATTGCAGTATTTTCGATATATTGTGCAGCCCTACTGGAAAGCCATGTTATGCGGGAAGGCAAAAAGCAACTATAAATAAACAAAAAAGATGGCCAAGGCGATGGGGAAGGAAGATTAGATCGGAATGATTTACCTGTGCCCCTGCGCCCGTGTCTGAGAGCTGCCGTTAGGCACACACTCTCAAGCATGTCTGGACTCATCCCATCCACCCAGATTAATTAAGAGCCACTGAAGCAGGGGAGGAAAGTCTCATCTGCAGCTCCCTGTGAATGTGCTTCGTTTTGGCTCCGCAAAGGTGTTATTTCATAGCACCATAGGCTCCATACTTGTACCCTAGTACTGTGTATTCATGTCTAGTGTGGAACGCAAAAGTGAGCTTATCATTCATCTCTTTTTCCAGTAATAGAAGCAATACGTAATCAAGAGTCAGGTCTGTGCCTATGCAGTGAAGCTGATTTCTCAACTATATGTATGTAGGATGCTATATGTATCATTGCGGCTGGAGCTGAATACTGCATTCTAATTTGACATACTGAGAAGCAATGTTCCCCCTCTCCAGGCAATAGGCAAAACAAAAAATAAAAAAGTGCTCTGTCTACTAGCTACTCTAGCTACTATTTTTTCAGTAAAATCAGTATTTCCATGTAATAATAATAATAATAATAATAATAATAAACTTTACTTGTATAGCACAATTCATACATGCAAGATGCAGCTCAAAGTGCTTTACAGTTTAGCAGGGTTGTTACAGGGCAACATTTCTTGCAGTCCAGTGGTGTAATTAATTAATCTAGTAACAATTAATCTTCTGTCACACATCAGGACCATTGATTGACCATATGATTACTTGCCGTAAATTTCTTGCATATAGCACTGTGATGGAGTGACCATCACTAGAGTTGTGGGTGTGCTCTGACTGCCACCCCAACGAGCCTGCCTTTGATCTGTAATCAGGAAGGTGATTTCTCTGAACTTAAAAAGAATCCCTCGATGAGATGGAAAATACTCTTTTGTGTACTCCTCTGTTCTTTTGTGTACGTATGTGTGTGTATGTGTGTGTGTGTGTGTGTGTGTAAGACCTTTTATGTTCACATATGTCTGTTCACGTCGTTAAACAAAAGCCCATGCTAATGCCACTGGTAACGTGGCAGCAGCGAAGCGAACAAAAGAACACGGGCGCCGTTTGTCTCCCCGTCATTAATCTCGGTCATTGGATGTGGCAAGCGGAGGAGAGGAGTGTGGTCGACCCTGACAGCCCCGGCCCGGCTCCACCGTTATTGTGCTCAGCACCTGAAGCGGCCCATCACTCAGCGGTACACAAATCAGATTTTCGGTAATGGTCACGGAGAAAAGGTAGAAGCGCTCCATTCTGGAGAAAACGATGCTCTTTACGAAGGTAATGGCTTCGCGAGGCCATCTTCAAAAAAAAAAAATTAAATGCTTCACAGAGAGATGTAAAGAAAGGATAGGAGCCGGCTTTGCTCAATGTATGACATTAAAGATTTGTTAGAGTGCTAAGTCCTAAATCGGGCCTCTCCTGTTTACACAGAGAGATAAAAAAGGCTTGCCAAATGTGAGGTGACGAAAAGAAAAGATGCCATCACCCCTGGTGGCTGCGTCAGTCCTGCAGCATCAGCAGAAGAGTCTTTTTTGGTGGGTAAGCTAGCAAAGTCACGGCGTGATTGATCACCGAGCCACTAGAAAATTAGCATTTGCTGTCTGTCAAGAGAAGAGCGGGGCCAGAGATTATAAGTCTATCGTCGGGACCCAGATAGAGCTACCCCTTCGTAAAGAACCGCTTGTCAGGTCTCAACGGCTGACAAATACACACAGGATTTAATTACTTTTGAAATCCATTAAAGGCTTAGTAGCTGACCCTGTCACACTTGAAGAACGAAGGGCTGTAATGTGAGATGGGAGACATCGCATAATCTCTGTATCACTTTTCAGTTCCTCTTTTCTTCTCCTACTCTCTATATTTCTGGCTCCCTCTCTCTCTGTCTTTGTCTCTCTTGTTTCTTGTGTTGTCTTTTTTCTCTGTCTGCGTCTTTCCTTCTTTGTCTCAACCCTTTTCCCGCTCTCTCGTTCTCATGTGCTTGTTTTGCTTTCTCTTACAGAACACCTACGATGGCTGGTGGCTTATTCTCCATTGACCGCACCTACTTTGAAGAGATTGGCACCTACGACCCAGGAATGGACATCTGGGGAGGAGAGAACCTGGAGTTGTCTTTCAGGGTAAGCCACTGTAACCTAGCCGGGTAAACCAACCCCTCCTACTACAATTCATTTTGTACAGAGGATCTGGCTGTGCTTCCATTGACATGGTTGTCTCAGGCAGAATTTTGCTGAACCAATCAGCTAACAGAAGGAGTGTTTGTGAGCGATGCTTTGACGTGTGCTACATTTGAATTGTAGTGCATAAGCAGGTTTATAGCCAGGCTAATTAATGTCACGACTAGACGTTAGCGATTGGGTAAAGGTAGAGCCACTTGTTTTAAACTTCAGCAGAGTCTACACCTCCAGGAAGAAATCATTTCTCAGTGCAGCACAGCCAGACCCTCTGTACGAAATGAAGTGTAGTACAAGGGGCTGGTTTACCAGGCTAACTGTAACCAGCCTACCTCAGGGGATTGTGTCATCTATGTGTAATGGCTGCTGAGGTCTGGGCTGGCCCCTTCAGATTGTTTTCCAGAGGGCGCCAGGGGTCAAACTAAGTTCAGTAGTAGCTCAGTACATCAGTGGCCCCCAGGAGGCCCCCCAGTAAGCCCAGGAGTCAAGTTGTGAATGGGTTCAGCATCTTAGCATTCACCTCTGGCACCTAACAATGTCATTGAGACCTCCTTCCCACCTGAGGCATTCGCAATGACCCCCAGTTAACCCACCTAGCCCCCCCCTCAATTCTCTACCACAGATCCATCAGTGGATATGGCCCCCAGTAGGCGAAGGAGTCAAGTTGTGAATGAGTTCAGCATCTCAGCATTCACCTCTGGCACCTAACAGTGTCATTGAGACCTCCTCCCCACCTGAGGTGTTTACCATGACCCCTGATTGACCTCTACTCCCATCCATCCCCCACATTTCTCTACCACAGATCTGGCAGTGTGGGGGCTCGCTAGAGATCGTCACCTGCTCCCACGTGGGGCACGTGTTCCGCAAGGCCACGCCCTACACCTTCCCCGGGGGCACGGGCCAGGTCATCAACAAGAACAACCGCCGCCTGGCCGAGGTGTGGATGGACGAGTTCAAGGACTTCTTCTACATCATATCGCCAGGTGCAGCTGCTTCTCTTTCTCTCCCTCTCTCTCTCTTGCTCTCCCTCTCTCTCTCTCCCACTCTCTCCCCATCTCTCTCCCCATCTCTCTCCCTCTCACCCTGTCTCTCCCTCTCTCTCTCTCTCCCGCTCTCTCCCCATCTCTCTCCCTCTCACCCTGTCTCTCCCTCTCTCTCTCTCTCCTCCTCTCTGTCTCCCTCTTTCTCTCTTTCTCCTGTGTCTCTTTTTCTCTGTTTTTCTTCCTCCTTTTCTCTCTCTCCCCAGCCTCTTTCTCTCGGCTGCCCTCACTCTCTCTCTCTTTCTCTCTTCTTCTCCCTCTCCGTATCTCTCTTCCCCTCTCTCTTGCTCTCTCTTGCTCTCTCTCTCCCTCCCTCTCTCTCTCGCTCCGTTTGTGGTTGTGGTCGGATGCCTTTTTTCTGTTGTACATCTTGCAGAGTGCTGATCAATATCACAAGGCAACAGAACTGGTGTTTCAGCTTCCTGTTGCAATACCACAAAATTGTCCTTTTTGTCTGCAAACAGCTAAATGTGACTCATTTGAATAATCAGATAAGAGTCCTGTAAGCTCAAGCATTTCCTTCGTGTTAGGAGGAATTATGTGCTCTTGGGTAAAAATGAGGTGAACGGTGGAGTAATTAAAACAAATGTTGGGTTTTATGTACACTTAGTCCAGACTCATTCCAAAATATTTGCCAAATTTTTGGCTGTGTTGAGACCGAATGATTAATGTTTTGATGTTGTGGTGTTTAATTGTGTAGTCTTTGTGGTTAATAGCCTTTGTTGACGTCTTGCGTGCACACACACACACACACACACACACACACACACACACACACACACACACACACACACACACACACACACACACAAAGTGCTAAGAAGTGCAAGGAACTTGAGAAAGTGTGTGTGTGCATCCTATAGAGAGAAAAGGATGGAGTCGGAGAATGAAGCGAGCATGATGCAGCGATGTTATGGTTTAAAAATAGCTTTTTCAGCTGGCCAATTTGCATCTCTGAAGGTGCAGGCACCAGAGCCTGTAATTGTGTTTGCGTTTACCTACCTTGCACTCTTTTTTCTTTTCTCTATCTCTCTCTCTCTCTCTTTCTCTTTCTCTCTCTCTTTGTCTCTCTCTTGTTTTTTCTCTCTCTCTCTTTTTCTCTCCTCTCTTTTCTTTCTCTCTCCCTCTTTCTCTCTCTCTCCCCCCCCCTCTCTCCCTCTTTCTCTCTCTCTCTCTCCCTCTCTCCCTCTTTCTCTCTCTTGCTCTCTCTCTCTCTCTCTCTCTCTCTCCCCCCCCCTCTCCCTCTCTCTCTCTCTCTCTCTCTCTCTCTCTCTCTCTCCCCCCCCCCTCCCTCTCTCTCTCTCTCTCTCTCTCTCTGCCCGGTGTGCTCCTGTGGAGATATCTGGGCTTGTGACCAACCTCCTCTCTCTGCTCTTGCTCACCTCATTTGGACCACAACTCTGGAACTTTCCTTTGTGTTTCAGCTTGTTTGTTTTCATATTCATTTGTTTACCAAGGCTGGAAAGTCTTGTGTGTGGCTGTGTGCTGTGCGTGTGTGCTGTGTGTGTGTGTGTGTGCTGTACGTGTGCTGTGCGTGTGCTGTGTGTGTGTGTGTGTGTGCTGTACGTGTGCTGTGCGTGTGGGGTGTGTGTCTGTGTGTGCCTGCGTGTGCTGTATGTGTGTGTGTGTGTGTGTGTGTGTGTGTGTGTGTGTGGGCTCTGTGTGTGTGCTGTACTGTGTGTGTGTGTGTGTGTGTGTGTGTGTGTGTGTGTGTGTGTGTGTGTGTGTGTGTGTGCGTGCGTGCGTGTGAGTGTTGTGTGTGTTTGTGTGTACGTGTTTGTGTGTTCGCTAGTATGTATGTGTGTGTGAGATTCCTGTCTACAGCTATGGCTGCATGACTCAATTTGATTGACATGTGCCGCCATCATCTGATGCATATGTGAGTCTGTCTATCTATTTCTCTCTCTCTCTGTCTTTCTCTGTGTATATCTCTCTCTCTCTCTCTGTGTATCTCTCTCTCTCTCTCTCTCTCTCTCTCTCTCTCTCTCTCTCTCTCTCTCTCTCTCTCTCTCTCTTTTCTGTGTGCTCTAGGGTTAATAGATGCACAGGAGGCCCACACTGGCATCAGTAGGACAGATGTAGGCCAGTCGTCATGTTTATAGACACACACACACACACACACACACACACACACACACACACACACACACACACACACACACACACACACACACTAGCCAGTGAGGGAGTGTGTGACTGAGTGCGGTGAGCTGTCAGGATGAGAGGGGTGGGTGTGTGTGTGGAGGGGTGGGGGGTTGGGAGGCGATCAGAGCTGTCGCAGGCTTTAGTGGCGGTGCACAGGTAATCTCTTATTCATGGTAGGCATTGTGCTAAAGTGTCTTTTTTTGCAAAGAGGGAATGAGGGGGTGGGTAGGGGGGTTGGGGGGGTTGGAGTGAGAGGATGGGGCAGTTGAGAACTGGCGCTCACATATTCATATTCATGAAAGGCTGCTTTTATGATCCGTGGACCTCATGGGAGCGGCAAACATCACAGTCCCCCACAGGCCACTCTTCTATAGCTACATCTCCTCTCTTTCTCTCCCTCTCTTTCTCTCTCTCCCTCTTTCTCTCTCTTTGCCTCTATCGGTGTGTGTAAATCTGGGTGTGTTTGTTTGTGTGTGTGTGTGTGTGTGTTTGTGTGTGTGTGTTTATATATACGAGCAAGAGAGATGCCCAAAAAAAGAGAGAATGTGGAAAATAGCCAGATACACCCTGGCAGACTGACAAAAGGATAAAGCACACAGAGTTATAGAGGGAGAAAGTAGACCCTGGTTGTGTGTGTGTGTGTGTGTGTGTGTGTGTGTGTGTGTGTGTGTGTGTGTGTGTGTGTGTGTGTGTGTGTGTGTGTGTGTGTTAGTTTGTGTATATAGTGAAAGGGTGTGTGTGTGTGTGAGTGTGTTTTTTGTGGGGGAGACTGGAGAGCGAAATAACAAGAACGCTGGCATCCTCTTCCCACAAGCACAGTAATATGATTACTGTACCCATTACTTCTGCCATAGCCAATAAGGTGCGTGCGTAGGGGGGTTGTGTGTGTGTGTGTGTGTGTGTCTGTGTGTGTGTGTCTGTGTGCGTGCCAGGGCATCCCGCGCTCAAGCAACCCCCCCACACTCTCTAATCTGGTCAGCCACTCGGAATTGGAGTGGCCAGAGGGCAGCGGAAGAAGTTCCAGAGAGTGCTGCACTCTTCTCTCCCCGTCGAAGACCCGCTGTAGTTGAGCCTGATGGATGGAGCCCCTCGGAGGGCTTTGGGGGAGACCTAGGTGGGGGCGGGGGGGACTTAGATGGAGGGGAAGATTGGAGATGTTTCGGGTGGATGAAAGCAGATGGAGCTGAGGGCATGGGGGAAAATGGGGTGGAATTGGGGTTTGCAGAGGGCCACAATCTCTGACCCCTTGGAGTCTACACACACACCCAGGGCAGATGTGCGACTCACAGAGACTCAATAGCATATATATACAACCCCAATTCCGATGAAGTTGGGACGTTGTGTTGAATGTAAATAAAAAATAAATGCTTTAATTCTCAAATTATACAAGCAATATATGTGTTTGAGAATAGTCCAAGGACAACGTATCAGTTATTGAAACTGGATTTTGTTGTTGTTGTATGGGATTTTTATGGTCATTTAAAATTTTAGGCCAGCAATGTGTCTCAAAACTCAGCAGTCCAGCTGGATGTTGTATGTGTGTGTGAGTGTGTGCGTAAACTTATCCACACTGGCACTCGCACATACCTGAGGGAGAGATGAGGAATTTCAATCAAGCAAATTACCTGTGCGATGTGATTATTCCTCCTACGGTAGTCATGCAAATTAGCAGAGCACCACCACTGCGAGGCGAATCCCTCAGAGGAGCGCGGCTGTGCCGTCTCTCTGAAACGCTGTTAATTTAATATCACATATACAATTTGTGAAAGGCTTGATGTGATGTGATTAATGCCAGCGTTTTAATGGCTCTCACGTCCCGACCACACAAAAAAATGGCTTTATCCACAAAGATGTTTTATTCAGTAGTACTGAGGAGCAAAATTGATTTGGAAGAATAGTAGGAGAGGTAGTACAATTGACTTGTTTGGACTTTCATCATGGCGGCGACGAGAAACAACTGCAAACTACTGCATGTAAGAACAGTTTTTTAAATAAACGTTGTGTACATTTACAATATTCTCAGTGCTTTGTTTTGAATGCCAGAGCCTTTGTTGTACTACCGATGGAGTGTGGAGTTTCTTCAAGCTGTTTTAATGGTTTAAAAATAGCGTAGGGCACCTACCACTTCCATTGTTCGCCTTCTGGGTCAAACTATAAAAAATAGTTAAACTCTGAATGCAACAGGCTAGATCAATTTTGCTCCTCAGTACACATACCAACTCGGTATGATGTTTTAACATGCCAATTTTCATTTTACACCGAAGTTCTCCTTTAAACACCTGTTAGGGCCCTGTGTAGCTCATGGGCTTACAGTTGATTGGCTTGGAGTCTGGAGCCTCCCAGCAAAGCATAACCCATAGCTACATACAGTACAGGGGACAACCACAGTTCATCCAGGTTGATTCGCCAGAAATGCCAGACCTTCTGGAAAAGTCTTCAACCAAAGCTCATCATGGTTAGCCTGGTAAACCCACCTCTCGTACTTCATTTCATTTTGTACATTCATTCATGACATTGTGCCTATGTCAACGGTGGAGACGATGGAAAGAACCATCACTCAGTTTCTTTGGAGGTGGCTTGGGCTCCCCAAGTCCCTTAGCAGTATTGCCCTGTATGGGCACTCCACCATGTTGCAGTTTCCAATCAGCAGCTTGTCAGAGCAATTCATGGTCACGCGTGCCAGGGAGGTCATGATGTATCGTGACTCCTCTGATGCCAAGGTCGCTGCAGCGGGTATCCTAGTCAAAACTGGGAGGAAGTGAAAGGCACAGGAAGCTGTTGATAGAGCAGAAGCACGACTACAGCACAGCATCCTGGTCGGCACCACGGCAGTGGGTCAGGCAGGACTTGGTAGTTTTCCCAAGCCCGGCTACGACAAAGTCACAGGAAGGGAGAAACGTCAAATGGTGCAGGATGAGATACGAGCGGAGGTGGAGGAAGGCCGCCGGACGAAGATGGTCGACATGTACCAACAAGGCGCCTGGACAAGGTGGGAGCATGCTGAACAGCGTAAAATCACCTGGTCGGAGCTCTGGAGACTCGAACCTCAGCGCATCAAGTTTCTCATCCAGTCTGTTTATGACGTTCTTCTAAGTCCAACCAACCTGCACCGCTGGGGTTTAGCAGAGACCATGGCATGCCAGCTGTGCCAGAAGAGAGGCACCTTGGAACATATCCTCAGTTGCTGTCCAAA